>JAQQBS010000002.1:1436400-1498022 GCA_030347275.1 Microctonus aethiopoides | reverse complement strand
AAAAAACGTGGAGAAACATAATGTGATGATGAGACACAGAATGTTTATAGATGTGAGAACCTCTGACTACACCAATAGTTCCTCTCTTGTATGTTCCCATAGCAATGATTACGTATGCGGGAATCATTGTTGGAAAGCGTACGCGCGGGCGTGTGATGCACATGCAAAGGCCAAAAATCGTCGAAATCAGTCGAGTTCAACATCAGCATTGTACCTGGGCTTTGTCTCTGCTTCATTGTTATTGGTACACTCTGGTATACCAGCGTACTATACTCGTAGCATCGCATGTACACAAATACATGCATACACATATGTGTGCAGTGTGTATATATTTACTTTATAGTGCACAAACATGGCAAAAGAGTCCAATATACCCATACATATCAAAACACCAATATATTTATTATCTATATATATATATGCTTGGCATATATACATAGATTTGTTGAATACATACCTATACATATGTATGTATATGGATGTTTCATCCAAACCCAGTCACTGCCACACTCGCGTTATATTTATATAAATATAAATTTATTATGTATTATATATGTATGACAAAGAGGTTCAGAAAATCAAAGTATATTGTTGTATATATTCACTGTCTCTTGTGTATTTCCCGCGCATACCAATTGACAATAGTCATTGGTTGAAATCGAACCGGAACTTGACCAAATCGACCAAAAACGAAATACATATCTGTCCTCTTTATTTATTTATATTTGCTACCTTATATGTGCTCATTATAAATTATACATACACATATCTATATCGATACTCTATTATTTCTATTATTTTTATTTTATTAAATGACCTTTTTATTTTTTATTTCAAACCCGAAGTCGAAATTTTTATGTTACTTTAAACTATATTTTTTTTAACAATTTGAAAAATTGAGAAATAAATATTAAATATAATTTCAAGTTTAATTTAGAAATAATTTTCTTTACTAATTATCTTTTGTGATTATTAATAATTATATTAAGTCGAAATTTTTATGTTACTTTAAACTATATTATTTAAAACAATTTGAAAAATTTACAAATAAATATTAAATATAATTTCAAGATTAATTCAGAAATCATTTTCTTTACTAATTATCTTTTGTGATTATTAATAATTATATTAAGTCGAAATTTTTATGTTACTTTAAACTATATTATTTAAAACAATTTGAAAAATTGACAAATAAATATTAAATATAATTTCAAGATTAATTCAGAAATAATTTTTTTTACTAATTATCTTTTGTGATTATTAATAATTATATTAAGTCGAAATTTTTATGCTACTTTAAAAATACTTTAAAATACAACTTCTTAAAAGTAGGAACTTGCGTCTAAGTTTATCATGAAATAAAATATTACAATGTTATGTAAACTGTAAAAAGCATCAAACTAAATTCAATTCTAGATTTTTAGATTCAAATTAGAATTGATAAGCCAACGAGCACCATAGGATGTTTAATCGACTATACTAGAAAGCCTAAAGAAGCACAAAAATAACAACTCGGGAGGATAAAACAAATTAGTAAATTTTGCATTGATATCGAAGACGAAAAGTGTAAAGAAAAATAAAATAAACGACTAAAAAATGATGAAGGAAGAGAGTAAAAGATAGATATTAGTCTATGTATATGTGTGTATGTGTATACTTCGCTCTTTCCTCCTCTTCGTCATGGAGAGAAAGCGAGATATATACAAATATATATAGAGAAAGAGAAAGAGAAAGAGAGAGAGAGGGCATAGAGCAGCTGAATAGGAAGCGACACAATGGACTTGGGTGGCTGTGGAGGCGTGTTATCAAATGGGTTCCTCATTCACATACTGCGGTCTGAGCTACCTGTGTCTGTCTGTTATACTTATTCATACCACCCATTGTGTCCTCTCTCTACTGTTGAGTTGAGTTCAGTTCAGTTGAGAACGCGATGGAACGTGCCACAATGCACGAATATGGACTGTAGATGCCGCAGTCATCCCCTGCTCGCGAGCATACCATGTTTATATAGTGCCAAAAAAACTCTTTTTCTATTTTTTCCTTCTCTCTCACCCCGTTATATAGTATACATACATACACGTACATATAACCATCAACACGCGCAGCGTCTTTCAAATAATATGCGCCCTCTTATGCCATTTGCCACCCACTGCTATGTGAATTCGTAAATAATATGTGTATATGTGTGTATATAAATTTGAATATGTATTCTTGCATCTCGCGGTTTTCTTTGTACTTTTTTCATCATGCGACAAGATGTATCAAAAGAAAAATATATCTAAGACATGCGTTGAAATTAATATACCACTGTAAATCAAACGCAATAATTTTATATGAATAAAAAAAAAGATAAATCAAATTTTATTTATGAAATAAAAAATATTATTTAATCATCAATTGGATTAATTAAATTTATTTTGTATATATAATCTGTAGGTTTTTGTATTTTATATTCAACATTTCAAATCCTTTTCGAAGAGAAATATAATTAATAAAAATACATTGAAAAATCTTTTTTATCTTTTTTCCTTTTTTAAATTTTGTTTTGTGTACTATGAATATTGAATGAATATAAAGCGAGAAGTGAATGAAGAAAGGGATGTGAAATAAATTGATAAGCAGGTGGGAGTGAGAGTAAAACAAGTGGTATATATCCACAGCTTAAACCAATATATTTATTATAAAAAAAAAAAAAACAATGGAAGCAAGTGAGTAATAATAAAAATAAAGATAAAAACCACAACGAAATTGTCGCAAAATTTACGTAATATTCTAACGCTCTGTACATACATATACCATTCGTGTGCTCTTCTTTTTCTCTCTCTCTTTCTCAATGTATGGTTTACAAAACTCGCTCAATACGTCATTCAGTCGAATAATACTCCTCGTTCCCGCCAGAATGAGAGTTTCAAAGGGAATTAAGGATTCAAAAGCATCTTTGCTTAGCGCACAAAACGACTAGCCTTGTCATAGCTTCCTCTTACTACATAATATGTATATATAAAAGTACATCTCTTCATCTATCTCTCTCTCAAATGTTGTGTGTCTTATCCGCCATTACTTCATCTCCGTCTTCTCTCCTTAACGCGACACTTTTTTTGTGACTCATCTTTATCTATCAAGATGTCCGTTTACGACTTTGAAATATACTACGCGACAGATCATCCTTCATTTCAACAAGTTTTTCTTTTTTTTTTAAATAAATGTACAAGTATATAAGTATACATTGAAGATAAATATTTATACAAAACGCAAAGGATTTATTTTTTTCTTTTATTCAATTTTTTTATGACAAGACAACAATTGCAATGACATTCCTACGAAAGAATTCTTTCTGATTATCATAAAAATGTTGGATTATTATATAAAAGTTACGCTTGTCATTTCATCACGAGGCAATAAAATATTATTACGATTGGTGGAGTAAAGATTTTCAATTGGTATTTATATAAACACATAATTTAGGGTGTGAAAAAGCACTTGGTAAAAATAATCTAAAGAAAAAAAATTAATAAATAAATAATTTTAATACACCCTGTAAAAAACGACTTGAATCAAATCGCGATTGCGACTTGACACAAATAGTCTTGATTCAAGTTGGAAATACACTTGACGCAAGACATTATATATGTCTTGAGTTAAATCAGCCCTAAAAAGGGGTAAGTCGAAAATAAACTTGATTCAAGTCGTTTTTAGTCTTGATCCAAAACTTTTTAGGCAACTTTTTTTTTCATCAAAAAATCGGGCTGAAAACTTATTGGTCGATAAAAAAAGAAGCCTGTTTGAAGCGGAGCTCTTAATTTCAATATTTAAAGGTGGCTCTTCGTAATTTTCGTTTTTCCAATTGAATAAAATGGGAAAATAAATTTTTTCATATGTTATTCAAATATGCACATTTACGTGTGAATTGTGACACTTTATATTTGTTTAAATAATTTATCAATTGAACAATAAAACTGGAATTTAATTTAATTTTAATATTAGCTTGTGGTATTGTCCGAATAATTAATTTTACAGCGAGAAAATTTCAAATTTAAACTAAGACATTTTCAGACTTGGATTAAGTCATATTTAGACTTGGATCAAGACATTTGTAGACTTGAGGTGTTATTCTTCCATCAAGTCGATTTTCCGCTTGTATCAAGTCCAAGATTTCAATTATTCGCAAGAATATCAATAGTCTTGACACAAGTCAATTTTAGACTTGATTCAAGTCATTTTTTTTTTTTTTTGGTGTAGGGTGTGAAAAAGCACTTGGTAAAAATAATCTAAAGAAAAAAAAATAAATAAATAAATAATTGTAATATGAGTTGAAAAAGGGAAAGAAAATATTTTTTCCCCATCAAATAAAACTGTGTCACTGTTTCAAACTTATTCCTTGATTGTTTCTGAATATAAATAAGTAACAATTCCCAAGAATTTGTTACAATTCATTTCGCAACTTGAATATATATATACATACACGTATGTAATAATACACATATGTATAATATTGTGAGATACATTCATGTATACATATATCATTTCTTTTATAACTGCACATACGTGGATATACGAGAGGAGGTAGTAGCTTTGGTCGGTATAGCCTTATCGGCAGTTATCGGGCCGTGATGTCACACAATGGGGCAGACAATGCGCGGGACAATACATCCCTGCTTCCTAACCCTCGACCAACCCCCTTACAGTATAGAGAACGCGCGCGAATACCGCTCGTTCACTGGCATCCTCCTCTCTATATTACTCTTTCTCTCGCTTTCTCACCAGCTTTCTCTTATACAACTATCTTCCCCTCTGTAGTTCGCATTCAACCCAACCCCTTTTCGACCAACCAACTTAATAAACATAATAGCTGACTTGGCCGCCCCGCGGTCACAATGAGATCCATACTGCGAGATAGTCCAGATATGACGACGTCAGTCTATTGTACTTTGCCATCATCCAAGTTTTACTCATCGTTGGATTATTTCGTGCCCTCGAACTCAGACTCGAAATAAAAAAGAAAAAAAAAATCCATTCACATTTTCACAAATATTCGTAATTATTTTAAATTTTCTTTTCTATATTTTTTTTTTTTTCAACTGAATAAAAATGAATTAAATTTTTTTTTTTTCATACAACCAATTGAGTATATCATAAAGAGTGTATTGAATTGATGATGAATAAAAGAATAATATAAAAATGCATGAAAGTCAATCACAATGATCGTGCACGAATAAAATTCAACTATTGTGACTGAGCTGCCATGCGTGCATCCCTTCCATGTATGTAAGTATACATATAAACATACATATATAAATGAAGCAACTGAAGTTGTCATTGGGGACTTTGCTTCTTTTTTTTTTATTTCATTTTTACAAAAGACACGAGCACAAAACACATGAAAATCCTACACCAACAGGGGATAGACATTATCGATGAGGGGATTCAACGCATCATTGGAACTTGACTCCTTCCACGCCCTCTCAATTCTTCTCCTTTTTCCACTAATACATCACATACATACACCAAATATATATAAATAAATATACACATACGTGCAAATGAATACATATAATATCTATTTGAATGCACATAAATAAATTATATTCATACGTTGCAACTACGGCGACGAAATCTTTAGTGGCAACTACCAGATGCTTCAACCTTCACCCTTCTAATATTTATAGTATATATGTATATATGGTGTAATATTATACAGCTAAATCCCCGTGTAATCACCCTAACCCACGTGCCATTGCACCATAAACTGCTGAAAGCTCATTCACGATGAGAGTGTAGGTATACCAATTCAACCATTAATTGAAGAACTTTTTACAGTGTCAATATAAGTTTATAAAATCATTGAGAAATATATTAACATTAATATTTTCCCCCTTTATTTTATATTATATTTCATCTTTAAATCATATATGTAACAAAGCCAATTATCTTTTTTTATCATTGTAATTTCTATCAACATATTATATTTAAAATAACTCATTTGATTAAATCTGTTTTCTTATATACACATATTATAATATCATATTCAGCCCCATGATATTGTTTTGCGTTTGACAACAGATGGACTTAGGAAGGGTTAAATCACATTTCAACATTTCTCCCTCCCGGAAGAAGAATAGATATATCCATATACGAAATGCCAAATCAGTTATCATGAAGCTGGTTTATCGGAATGATTATGAATCATTTGAGCGAATAGAAATGACCACACGCGCGTGTCCCATGGGAGCAAGTACACATATATACCTACAATATACATATACATTATACAAGCGTCACGAGTATGCTAACTACTTCTGATGAAGGGGGTTGATGACTGTATAATACCAACAACTGTGGATATAGGGTGAATTTACCCTTTCAATTTATCTCGGCTTAGGAAATTCACACCCCAAACTTTCTCTTCTTCTTTTTCTCTTCTGTGGATTATGCTATATACTTCATCAAATGATTCTTACAGGAAAATTCATTCAAAGTCTCTGACAACAAATCAAAAACCAAAAAAAAAAAAAAAAATAACAATCACTCAAAACAAAATCTATAAGAAATAAAAAAAAATAACTTGAAAATTTATTTCTCATTAGTCTATCACCATGTATATTTACACAACAACGATAAGAAAATTATTATCAACCTCCAAGTACAAAATGTATCCAGCAACCAAAACCGTCGAGAGAGACGTCATCTCTTGTGCCAGAAAAAGAGGGTGGTAAAATGAAAGAAATTCTCTGTGATATAAATAAACGTAATAGAAACCAAGTTGTGTATATCGAAAAGGATTCAAGTTGAGAATCGAACGACGACAACAACTACAATGTCTGTGTCTGTACAACACCGTACCACCTCCCACATTCAACCATCTTTTTCCCATCATGGTATCACCTATACATATAAACATATATCGGTTCCGAGTCCCTCTATTTTCACGTCCTCCATTATATCTTTTATCAATCTGCGCGCTTTCAGGGCTTTGAGCAAGCTGAAAGCTGTGTGATAAATCATGAAATGTAAGAACCCACACAACGATATATTTATACACATATACTTGTACCTATATGAATGCTTACACCTCTCGCTCTTGCCCCTTTCTCCATCTTCTCGCTCCCTGTCGATCTCTTTCTATATCTCTTTCTCTTGCTCTTGGTTATATATTAAATGGCCACATAAATATAACTTATACTAGTGCGTGTCTAGATGTCTGTCTGGGCTTCTAGAATATATACTTTCATGCAGGAATGCGTTCATAAATATGTCTATATTTCTATCCATCTATCTATCTATCTATCTATCTATCTATCTATCTATCTATCCATGTGAGCTATACAATACATATAGATATAAATAGAGTATGTGAATATTATACATATACATGCATACATATATGTATCCATATATTCAGTCTTTGGTTCAATAGGCGGCATTGCCGAAGCGAATGCCATACAGCTACCAGATGAGGTCTTCTAGCTTCCGTCGAGTCCGCGTGAAAGGATGCCCCAATAATATTCCATTCACCAAACCACCCTGGCGCAGCAGTAGCTATATAACATCGGCTCCCTCAACATGAGGGAGGATGGCCTCCACACCGGTCATACCCCATCCCATCTAACCATTGATTTTTCATTCGTCGACGTTTCAATAGTTTGTTATGAGCTTTTTCCTTCTATGTGACGACGCTTTTCGTTCTTCTCTTCTACCTCTTCTCCATCCTACCGACGTCCACCTTTTCAACTCTACTCAGTATCGATATATCGCATATAAGGGGAATACATATTGGAAAAAGAAATATAAAAAAAAAAAAAGGAAAAAACAATGTGCTAAGACAAAAGTTTGATAAATTTAAAAATAAAGTTTCCAATATTATTTTTATTTTCTCTTTTCTTTTATGAATAAAAAATTTTATTTCAATGTTTATTAAGATATGAATTTAAAAGAAGAATCCCATCAAGTATAAACAAATTTGTTATTCATCTTCAATTTCTTCATCGCAAAAAAAAAAAAAAAAAAAAGAGAGAGAAAACTTCACAATTCCACATTACAATACATAACCTATAACTTTAATCAGGGGTGAATAAAGATATATATGCACATACACACATGTACATCAGACCATATATACATATACATATATAAATACATACAACACCCCTTTTTGGTTGCGGCACTGCGTCAAGGCGAAGAATGGAGATGAGGATGTAGCCGAGTATCGGCATTGTTTCCAAACAAAGCGCGCCTTTCATACCCCCCTGAGCACACCCTGTGGTCCCACCACCTCTTTTCTTCTCCTACACCACATCGCGTCCTTTCTACCATACCACCCCCAAACGCCCGCACTACTTTTCTCCATCTACCACCACCCACTTTGCCTTTCTCTCTTCGTTTCCTTTCCCTTATGCTACTGCTGCTCTACACCCATGCACTCTCCCCCGCGGCTTTTCACTCATTTGACACGCAAAGAAAAGTCAGGCGAGCCAGCATTGTGACGACCCCGCGCGACCCATTGTTACCACACCAATACCATATATACATATATATTTTCATCTAACTCGCGCGCGCATTTCCCCTTTTCACGTCTCACGTACTCTGACTTTGGTCCTCCACCACTACCACTACATACTTCTACATATATGTATATACATATTTATATTTATATATACACTCCTCCGCCCACCCTTTCAGTAGAGTCGACATTCGCTAACTCTGCTGACAGCTTTGGCACTCGTTTGTCAACATATTGAGAAACACAATTCAACTGCGCGCGCATTCTGTGTCGTTGACTCAAAAGAACTCGTGCACATATACAAAAGTTTTCTCAAAGGAATATATATATATGTATATGTACAAGTATACAAAAGGTATATAAAAGCTTCAAATGATTCGAATGAAAAGTATAAGAAATATTTTTATTATCTTCTATTATAATATTTTTTTCGTTCTATCAAAAAATTGTAATTCTCATTTGTCATTGGTCAACGCTTCACTGATTTCCCTCTGTTGTAAAATGCTTCAACATTTCATCAGTGGGTGACAAAAAAATATGTGGTCTGTATATGTATGCATTGTGCAGCTCACTATAGATATTTTGTGGCGCGATTGTATAATGTCAAAAGAAGAGACGAAAAAAAAAAAAAAAAAGAAATAATAAAAATTGTGAGGGGTTAAATACAAGAGAGATTTTCATCAAGTGTATATGTATGTGTTAAAGTGACAAATGAATGGAGTGGATCACACAGCGAAACTAGAAGAGAGAACCTGTTAAAAGTTTGAGAAACTGTCGTTGACAAAATAGGGATGACATAGTATACACACTTCTACTTGATGATAAAGGGAGAAAATTGCATTGAGTACGAGACCGCACACTGTAGAATATGGTTAGTACACCAAGCTAGCGTTATATGAATACGTTACACTACGTACCGTATTACCCACCATTGATGTATATACATATACAAGTAAAAGGAAAGCAGAATAGATGAATTGTTTGACGACTCGTAATGCATATACATGTGTATATATTAAATACATACGAACGAAAGCTTTTGTCTATTTTATCAAATTCTAAGGGCTTCTATTCACTGACTAAAAGCGCGGAAATATATTGGTTGGTGCGGGGGTTCCAGGATACAATTGTATGGATTCATTCGCATGGTCCCTGCTCTGAACCTTCCACCATCTACCAATTATTGTTTCCAACCATCAATTCAATTCATTATATTCATTTATTTACACACAGTTCAAGAATTTATTTATATTTCCATTACAATATATGTGTGCAATTAAATTTATGCTCCACATATATACATATACAATACATATTTACGTATATAAAACAATTGTTTTAACTGCAGATAATGATAAAGAAAAAAAAAATTTAATAGTATACATAAATATATTTATTGTATTTATGTTTGAATATATTGAAATTAAACTCAACCCTTGTGCATATATTTATATATATATTTATATACTGATGGCGGAATTACCGTTATGTGGGTGGGGGATCTATCGGTTAAGTGGGGGAAATTGCAAAACAATGAGATGACGAGGTAGGGGTAACAATGTGAGAGACAATAGGCCTGATAATGTGCCAGAGAATGGACGCCTAGACAAAAGAGTCGAATAAGGGCGCGCGCGTGCTCGCACATGTACATATCTACTCTATGTATATACATCTGTATTATTTGTATATGTATGTATATATATGTATACATAATTCGTGCGCTTGACTATCATTCTCCTCTACATCTATATCGTTTGGTATTATCATGACGATTTCATTTTCCACAATATATCTTTCTATCCATCGTTTAAATATACAAAAAAATATTACAAAAATTATAACTAAACTTTTAATTATGAATTAAATTAATCATATAATTTACCCACTTAATCAATTAGTAATATTAAAAATAATCCACACATTAAATAAATATAATATAAATTAATATAAATTTTATAATCGATAAATTGCAATTCATTTCCAACGCCAAATTGATTCATTGACTTTTCAATTTAGCGTAAGATTTCTTTCTCAAAGGGATCAAAACGTTGGCGCTTGGTATTTGTGTAAAACCACAGTGTGATATCTATATACATGTATATTATATGTATATATGAAGAGAAAGAGAAAGAGAGAGAGACAAACCAGCCCGTCCGAACACGACCCCTAACATAACCATCGGCTTTTGGGTCGGGCACGCAGCCAGTAGAGGGTAGTTCTGGTATGACGGGTATATATATTTATATACGGTGAGTTAAAGGGCGGTATATATGTATATATAGAGCGAATGAAGTATCCGCGCGCACGCTATCGGCCAGGTTTCACCGTACACCTGTTGTTTTAACCCGCCCATGTATTTTATATATATATAAATGTATATATCTATAGTTTCTCAACCCCTATATACAACTCATTCGCTTTCTCGTCCTCTTTATATCCGTATATACACACACACTTTTGCTACGGTGGCACAACCACAAACTGCCAGGCACTTTGTGGCTGACCTACGTTAGCTATGACTACTTATTTATCATTTATATTAGATATCATAAATTAATAATTATATATGGCTGTGTATTAGAGTGTTTCATTTTTAGGTGGTATTTTTTTTTGTTTGTCATACCTGAAAATCTGATAATTTATAAAAAAAAAAAAAATATTCCTGTTTGCAAAAAAAATTCAGAAAAATTTTTTTCGGCTTCAACTCTATTTTTCGGTAATCAAAAATTTTTTTTGGAAAAAATGAATGTACAGCTTTTGTAGGGCATTAAATTTGCTACAAAAAAGTGTACCATCGCAAACGTTCTCCGACTAATAGTTTTCGAGTTGTAGAGCTGAAAAGATAAAAGTTGATTATAATTGACAACAAATTTTCATTAAACTGGAATTTATTGATTTGACATTGATTATTATCTTACAATAAACGCTATAAAGCTCTTGCATTATTGATTCAGCATTTGTTTAGAAATGAAACATCCTAAAATTAATTTGATCACAAACTGAAATATTTAATTCATTTATATATATTTTTTTTTAAATATTTTTCGTAAATATTTCATGCCACTTAAATCCATCAAACACTGCAAAGTAATTAGCATTTCCCATGCTATAGTTTATACACAAATATGAGACTATATACATGTGTATACGAAAAAAAAAAAAATATTTGTAGCGTGAGCTTATTGCAGGATTCTATAAAAAAAAACCTGCAAACTAATCTATAAAAGTTTTTTCTTCTCAACCGATTCAGACGTAGAAGAAAGGCAAATACACATACAAATACCTACATATTCATGTAATACATACATATATAAATGCGCGTTAGACATGAATTTATGTATACATATGTGTGTATATATGTACGTGCGTCAGTCGTTGTTATTTAAGCTTCGCATAATGGCAACTCTTTTATGTTTCTTATGTCTTACATCTGAGACTGTGTGTTGCTTCAGAGGGCCGCGTATTCATTCCCAGTGAATGACGCTACACTACAGTACAATGCTTTCTATGGCGCCTCTTGCTGTGTCCTCAACGTTCTATCACAAAATGCAACGTCCAACAAACACACAAGGCCTCAAATATATATACACATATTCACCGTCAATCTACTGCAGTACTTTCATACTGTCCAAACAAACACACATGCTATTATATTATTATCATCTGCTCTGTATTCTCAAACGTATCTCTTTATTATGTATAATACATTGCAAAGAAAAGAACAATAGCAAAAATTTGACATAGTCAAATATTTAATTTCGAGGTCATAGATAAAATAAAAATAAATAAATCCATTGACCAACGAACAGTTAAACAATTTAAAGCTCATGTGGGCCAACAGCTATACATATGTATAATATTTTATATAGTCTGACATTCACTGATTCATCTACTTATATTCATAGTATGTATATGTATACACATTTTCATGTGCCACACGATGAGAGTTGATGAGCGCGAGCAACACAATCGGCGCGAGTCACAAAACATCGGCGTGGACACAATAACCACCGTGGAACAATGCTGTTGACAATACGAGAAGAGAAATAGAGAGAGAGAGGCAGAATGAAGAATGACATGAGAAAGAATGATAAAGAATGAAAGAGAGAAAGAGATGTCCGCATCACCGCACAGTCGTCCAAGAGTCCCCGAATCCATTGTCTGTAGTATTTCTGTTGTTCTCCTTTCATTGCTCTATACCAATCCCACCTTCCTTATACTCTCCCTCCTGCACTTTGCTGAAGCGTCACGAAATTCGCCACCGACTTGTATATATCTACACTGTCTACATTTATATGTATGCAGTACTTATACATATACCCTTCACTTGCCTCTTTCACTTTTCTCCTTGCCCATCATCCTTTGACTATAAATTATTTCCTTTTTATTTTTATTTCTATATTTTTTCCCTCAATTTTCGCTTTCTCTCACCAACCGCCCGCGCCTCTCAAGAATCCCACTTTAATTGTCCTGACACCCACCAGAAATGATGTCGTCAAGATCCTGACCATCAACACCAACCTCACTTAATTCTACTACAATTTATATTCTCACCCTTGAGGTATTTTATTCAAATACAATATAATTAACATAATAATTATTAATAAACCAACGTGCGTATATGAATAAAAATTATGTGCAGCATGAAGAAAAAATAAAATAAATAAAAATTAAAAGATCCAAACGTACGTTATGTGGTACATTATATTATAAAGATAAAGTTGAAGACAAATATTTATCTTCATATATAAAAGTGTTTTAACTGCACGAACATTTACACATGAGTGAGGAAAGCGAATCGGCCGTTCGCCACTCATCCTCTTTCTCTCTATATTTTTCCCTCTCTTGTCCGTCTCATTGTGTCGGACGATTGTCTTAGAATAATGGCGCAGACTCACAATAGTGACTACAATGCTTGCTCTTCTAACAATGCGATGACGTCACGCGACGGACGATGTACGTGAATGTGCCCGCCACGACGCCATGTATATATGTATACATATATGTATATGTATATGTATATATCAATGCACATTCATTTCTTTCTCTCTCTTTCTCGCATCTCTCAGGAGTTCTTATAGCAGCATCCCTCGATCCTATATACATCGCTTGAGCTTTTTACATTCACATTATTTATTTTTTTTTTTTCTTTCATTTCTTTCGTGTACATGAGTATATGTATGTGTATATACGGTTCTATGTACTATTAACTGAGCGATCATTGAATCATCTTATCCCTTTTGCGGACTCTTGTCGTAAAGATTGACTTTAACTCTCATCCACGTGTCTACAAGACTCTTTTTATAATGTGAATTCGATTCAATTTCATGTCGAGATGCTTCCAAGGTCACACAATCAATCGATTTGAGGTCTCAGAATGTAAGTATATAATATATAAAAACCAAAAAAAAAAAAAAAAATGGTGGCAATGAAAGAATAAATAAATAAATTATAAAAATGCTCGAACATGTAATTTAATTTTCGATAGGAAAAATAAATGAATTAATAAACTGAATTTATATACATATATGTACAGTGCTATATGTATATTTATTACGAAGTGGAATGGTGTAAGAAAAGAATTCTGCAGAGGGAAGAAGTGAAAAATAAAAGAAAAGGAATTCAAGCAGGTTATTTAGCTGGTGAAGGGAAAAGAAATGCGGTGTATGTGTGTGTATATGTATATGTATATTTTTCTTGAATAAGCTGGCACCAGATAAGAATAAGCGACGAGGGTGACTTTTGCGTTGCTTCAATGCTGCGCGTTAATTAATGCCACCATTCAGTGCGCACATTAAATTAGTACTGAATTGTCATCTCGTTCCTTCATTCAAAGAATCAGGTGTTTTGAAAAGAGTCTTATTAGCAAATGCTGAAGACATTCGTTATATATCAATTTTTTCAACTATATTCAACTGTATGTATATATTATTTGAGATAAAAAAATTATGTTTATAATTATAGAATCCATAAAAGTTTCGTTTAATATATTCTGCCAATCGGGGAAAAACAATACGTCAAACTTTTTCTACCAGTTCAAAATTGGTGAATAATAATTTGCGTTGTGAAACGAATATATATTGGCAAAAAAAAAAAAAAAAGAAAGCCAGAGGGGAACAAAAAAAATTTGCCTAAAGTTGTTCATAAATATTTGAAGTAGAAGTATTAAATGAAATTCATGAAAGGAGAAAATATTTTTTTTTAATTAAACTAGCCAATATATATTGATGGAGTTTGAGAGTAAATGAAATTCAGCGCGAATAGTTTATCTTTAATTTTCTTTTTTTTTTTAATTTTGCATTATCAAATGTGCGAACCTCCATGAGATATTTATTGAAAAAATATCTCCAATTCACTAGGACAAATATAAAAAAATAAAACAATTCATCAAAACACTGATACTATTCTAAAATATAATTAAAATTTTTTCTATAAACGCACTACTCGATTTTATAATAAATGCAACGAGATAAAATAAATAAGTCAATCTTTACATTTGTAAAGAACTTGAGATACAAAATATATACAATGTATCCAAGTAACGTACAACAAAAAAAAAAAAAATAAATAAAATTCAAAGAGTCAGTAAAAGAAGAGAAGTGTAGAGAAAAATATTTGAAGCGTGAAAGAGGTTCGTAAGAGGAAAAACCACGAGGAGATCGAACGATCGTAGATTGAATAGGATCGTTGGCTCACAGAAACACCAAATGAAAGAGTATATACATATATGTGTGTACGTACATAAAAAAATGAGAGAGAAAACAAGAATTGGTGAGAGAACGTGGGTGAATCATGAAGAGTGATAAACCGAAAAGATTCGCGAATATAAAAGCAGCAAACCAATGAGAAAGAGTGAAAGAGGGTGAATTGATAGGGGGAAAAAAATCTAAAGAGAACGAGAATAGAAATACTGGTAACGTGATGGCGCAGGATATATGTATATAGGTACATTGTGTTGGGCCGCTTGATACTTTATTCCGTATATAAAGGAACGAGCGGAACAATAGCGAAAACGCGGAAGAATGAAATGGGACTAAAGGAGATAGAGAAAAGGATGAGAGCAAGAGTGAAAGAGTAATAGAGACGCACTCGTCAGTGTGAAGACTCATCACTTCGTAAACAATGCAAGCTGACGAAAGAGCACGAGTGACTGAGAGTAAGAGGACTATATGCTGCTTTTGCTGATGTTGATGCTCTGATGCTGATGCATATGTGTATATAAATAATGGATGAATATTTCTGTCATCTTTTCATAGTTGAGAAAAAAAATTAAAATCAAATAAGAAAGAATATAATTGCAAACATATCACAGATATATTTGGCGCATTTTTTTTTCTAGTTTAAAACTAATTTTAATAAATCGAAGATAATATATGCTGTTATGTCTGCACCTCTACGGTGGTAATATTAATCGTAGATTCCATGAGGAATCTGCTGTTAACATTGAGAGCGTCTTGTATAGTTCGTTCCCAGGCTGAGTCGTATAGTGTAATGTATCCCTTTTGACGACGATAAGGAGTCGTTTCTTAATGCAATATTCAGTTAGTAAAAATTATTATAAGTCAGTCTTCTGCTAGCTCTCGAGAGAGTTAAACCTTTGGGCTCGAATCAGAAACGGAAAGTTATCGAATATTTCAGAAAGTGAGAAATAATTAAAGTGTATTTCGGAATATAGAATAAGAGTATTAATAATAAACATTTTTATGAGAATCATACGTGTAACAGTGAATATTGTGCGGTTTAAATAAATAATAAATATCATAATAATGTATATATAAATAAAGCACATGTGGGTAATAAGGAAAAATGTCCAAATTAATCATTAAGTTTTAATATTAATCGTTATTTAAATAAACTTTTTATAAAATGTAGATGATAAATTATAATTTTTATTATAAACAAACAAAAAATTAATCATTTGTATCATTTAGGCCTCATTACCCGCGGGTACCTGATATATAATTAAATATATATAATATAAATAAATATAAATAAACAAAAAAAAATACATAGAGCTTTGAAAATTTTTTTAATGGAATTTTTCGTATATTTAATGCTTTCACAATCCTGTAATGTTGATGCGTTCATTCGCATGAAAATTGATCGATATAATATGTATACTGAATGGAGGAAGTGAAAGGTATGAAAGTATCGAACCAGGACCCAAGATATTGTTAAGTCATAAATAGAATTCCTTTGATTGTACATAACGCGTGGCGAAAAAGATATATTGGGAGACGAGAGAAGTATGATATATAAGGTCGCGGAACGATCAGTGAACTTGACGAAATGTATTTCGGTGTGCGAGAGTATAAAATCCACGGAAGGAAGGAAGGAATAGTGAGGGTAAAAGTCAGGGGGAGAGAGGAAGTAAAAGAAAAAAAAATATAAAAAAAGGAAAAAAAATAAAAGAGGCAGTGAGAGAACTGTTCTCGCTTTACGTAACGCGTTGTCCCGGTGACAATACCGACGAGTGGAATACTGAGGGGAAAAAAGGAAGAAATAAGAAAGAAAAAAAAACGATCGTTTGATGTCTCTCATTGCCGGTCTGTCAATGATGATATAGAAGAGTACAAAAAAATGGCAACAAGAAATATAAAAAAAAAAAAAAAAGGAAATAAAAAATGGGAAATTAATTTTCCTACTGGAGCAGAATGGAAAGCAGACGCGTGAGATTGATAAATGAATGAAAACTATTTAGATATTGTTTTCTAGTGTTACTCTCCCATTTATCGAGGTCATGAATCAGTAATATATATACTATGAGCAAAAAAATATACGAAATAATACAGAAATAATAAATCCAAATATTTATACACCAACAAAAATATTGTACATCCACACAAAAAAAAAATATAATTTTTTTTTTCTTATATTTTCGAGCGTGAATTGAGGTTGAAAATATTTAGACGGGCAACGACATCGCGATGAATAAAACTAAATTGTATCCAACAATGCTGTCTCAGAGGCGCGCCATGAATAGCCTTAATAAACTCACTAGATCCTTGGAAATATTTCAAACTCCTGCAGAAGAGAGTCAGGAGAACATAAGGAAGAGAGAAAGGAAGCAAAAGAGTGTGCAAAGAAAGAGAACTTCAGCCCCTTCATACACAATTCTCTTCGTCACTCTGGTTTCTTTGCTTCGCAGTAGCTTTTTCAACATACCTATCCTCTATACATAAATATCTCCCCTCTATAAAAACCCTAAGCCTAATTACCAAAATATATCCATAGACATATTACATAAATAAAATATCTAAATAATAATCCACGAAATAAAAAATATCACCTGCATGATAATAAGTTTATCAACCAATATATAAATTCGAAAATAAATCTTTTCCTTCTCATTGGAATCATATTAAGAAACATCATCCACCCAATAACCTGACAAAAAAAAAAAAAACAATACAACCCTCGTTTATTTGTCCCGCGGGACGATTTAAAAAAAAAAAGAAAAGTGAAATATATAACATGTATATTACAAATATATGTATGTAGATAAACGAAAACCCTTGAACACGCGCATGACTTTTGTCCCCACCCAGAGTTTATGTTCTCGGCCATGTCGCAACCGCGCGACGCAACGGATGGAACAACTCCCACCTCTGTGACTTGTCGACGAATCGTGGTTTCGCGTGAATCGCTAGTTACCGAATAAACTCCCGCCGAGAGAACAAGAGTACAGTGATGGTGGGGAGATGAGGAGGAAAATAGATAGGGAAAGAGAGCTCGTGGATGGATAACTTACTTTATTATCCGTGTATATTTGTGAATGAGAGAAATACATACATAGGTAGATGAGTAAAGGATGAAAATCATAGCGAGATGAGAAGGGGACAAAACGTCATATATTCAAGCGTGTATTTCTGTGAAATCAAAGGCCACATTGTCACTAGAAATTACCTCTATTCGAAAACGATGTATTCAACATATATGACGAGTCATACGTGGAATTAACACTATATTGTTCAATAAATTGTATGTATTAATACGTCATGTAATAAATAAAATTAATAAATGCAAAATGTATTATGAATATACTGGATTCAATTTTTAATTTATAAGGGAAATTAGAGTCGAAATTTTTGTGCTTTTTTAAATCTTAATTCTAGTTGTCGATTAAATATCCTATGGCACTCGTTGGCCTATCAATTCTACTTTGAATCTGGGGAACCTTTAAAAATCTAAGATTGAACTTAGTTTGATGCTTTATTTACACCCAACACAATATTGTAATATTTTATTTAATAATAAACTTAAACGCAAGTTCCTTCTTTGCGCCTTAGAATGGAACATTTAGAGTTGTATTTTCTATTAAAATATTTCTAAACAACCTTCCTTGCTCCTGAAGAACCTCACTAAATGCCAATAATGATGTTTGAAGTAGTATAAAAATTTCAACTCGAGAATATTATAATATATATTTAAAGTTATCAAAATTTGTGACAATATATGTATGAAGAAATTTGAATGAAAGACAATGTCACAGGTAGTACATTGCATACATTTATAAATTTCAATATACAATGAATATATGTATATACCTACGTACATACATACAATATATGCAGGTATATAAAGTAAAAAGTGAAAAGGGACGAGTGTGCGGTGAGAGAGCGTGCAAAAGCGCAAAGAAAAACAAATGAGTGGGTAGCTGGCCAAAACAATTGAAACCTGCGTAGAATGAGGGGGGTATATATTACTGGCCTTTTTGTTTTTCATCTCTCCCTTGATCCCCTTACCCCCACGAAACGCTATTTGTGTTTTTCACCCTCTCATCCATTCGCATTCTTTTCTTTTTTTTTTCTTTTTTTTTTTTTTGTTCACCATTATTCCATTTTTCTTTACAATCTATATAGAAACAATTATATTCATAACATATAAATACAAAAAATATAAAATTCATATTATATATTAATTTATAAATAATACAACTGATAAATAAATTATAAATTATATAAATTCATATCCATAAATAAATACCAAAAAATAAAAAATAAATATATTCAAAATATAAATTATACAAAATTTATATTATATATTAATTTATAAATAATACTACTGATAAATAATTTATAAATTACATAAATTCATATTTATAAATAAATACAAAAATTATATCCATGAATTTATTTTTATATTTAAAATTTTTCCATCTTTTACTATTCATTTTTTTTTCGTGTATGAATTTATCTTTACAATATAAATTTATTTTTTTCTCATATATATGAATATTTGTATTTACATTTGTATTATCATCATAAATTCCTATCCAAAAAAAAATTTTATTCGCAACAATATTATACAAGAGTTGATTATATAAATAATTAATTAATTCTATACAATAAAGAAAACATAATAATAAATCACTCACCAACCGATGATTGAAGAATTTTGTCCCATTAATATATGCAATATAAAAATACCAAAGTTCATTCAATAATACGTCTTCAATGCCAATCATTTTCATCACCATCCTTTATATACATACATGTATATGTGTATACATATTACATATATTTGTACACTATTATCACAAACCATATCCACTTTGTCGAAAACGTCGAGTGTCAGTGCAGTCTGCCAGGACGCAATTTACACAAGTCCACTTTACACACGCGTTTATATACATCACGTAATATGTATTCACATATACATATAAACACAAGGATGCGCGGGGTCATACATGCGAAATTGATATGAATAAATCTGTAGAAAGAGAGATAGACCGATGTGTCACACACGAAATATATGTATATATTTTATGTATATATCATAACACTGCAAAACTCAAAACCGAAATTCCATTGCTATGCGCATTGTCCGCGTGTCAAATCTACATGTCACACACATTTAACACACACTAATACACACATGTACACGTTATTATAACTATACCGCGTTAAACTAAATCATTGGTTATTGGCACACTTGGCACATGACAATTGAGAGATAAAAAGAGGAAAAAAGAGAAAAAAAAAACGACAGGAAAAAACGCCACTCAAATTCGGAACAAAAAAAAAATATAAATTATAATCATCAAATATATATTTGTGGATATAAAAATAAATAAAAATAAAAAATTTTTGTGTGGATATTAAATGAAAAATTTTTTTTTTTTTATTATATAAAATGAATTAATTTATTTCAAATTAATTTTAAATTTATTACAAGTGTGATATAGACTATAACTTTGATCCCTACTACGGTCAACACGTGTTTACAATTTATTACTGCACTCAAGGGTGTAGAGAAAATAACACACTATTCGTTTTACGAAAAAAAAAAAAAAAAAATATTGTTTTGATTCGACAGATTGAGATTAAAATGAAATAAACACACAACGTTTATTTATATAAGCGCGAGGATTTTTATTTAATTATCGGAATGAGTATAGTAAAAACACACGATGAAATGTATGTATAATAAATATACATACAAGAACGTACACGTTCGACGCGTCGCGAGAGACTGATTGGTGTTTCACGCTCCCGGGCGGCTCGCCATCTTTCCGCTCGCGCTGCTCCCCCCCTCTTATAAATGCCAAATCCCCCTTCTCCGTGCAACTACGTAAGCCACGACTCGCCCTTTATTATATATAATATGTATATCGTCGCGTATCCTAAACAACTTAACATTAAATATACTTATATAAATTAAAATACATTTTATAAAAATTAATTTATCTATTATATAATTTAATCAACTTCAATAAATTAATATTAATTATTAATTCAACGTATTTTATTATGAATTAATATTATTAGAAATTTAAGACACAACGACAATCGACCGTTATTACTTCATTAAATAGAGCAAATAATAATTGCAAAAAGGGCAAGCGCAGGCGTCGACAGGAAGACATTATTAAGAATGTAATCGTTGTCTGAATGATGTGTCCCTGAAGGAAGTTGTGAATAAATTATCTCTTGTTTCAAATAACAATCTGCACATCAGTATATAATAAACATTATTAAATTTATAATTAAATAAATATATTAAATTAATGAAATATTATAAAAGCATTATAATAATATCTATACTTAAAAATAAAAATATAAAATCAGCCCACATTTGAGGATTAAATTTCTTATACTGCAGCACACATGTTGTTGTAATATTTCCTCAGATCTATCATATAATATGGGAAATAAATGTTGAATTTAATCGTGCCAGCTTGGCGCCAGGTGACCAAAGTAAATTATTTTCCCGTGACCAATAACAAAGAGACTATCGCGCGGGTTAGTTTAGCATCGAGTTGCGTGAAAGGGAATATAACAAACCCGCGTGAGTCTGATGTTATGATGATGATGATGATGATACAATGTGGGGTGATATAAAAGCGCCAGTATATGAAACGACAGGAAGAAAGATAAAGGGTACAGAGAGTATATAATAGAGAAAGGTAAATTCAAAATATATGCATTGTATATAATGTTGAAGACGTTCAGAACCTCAACTTAACGTGTCTTATATATAATATCGTGGCAAGGAAGAGGATTAACACCAAAGAACCTGCTGCGTATATGTAGGTATAGAGAATATATAACAGGATCATCGTAGTATTATAATTAAATGGAAAACAACTTGATTAAGTTTGTAACTGCCCTGGAGGCCTTTGCTATCACCCAGCTCTTGCTCTTGTCTCTTTATATGTATATATATATATTAAATACAAGGATGTGCGTGTGTAAAATCGTAAGTAAAGAGCAGAATATATATATAATGTAGAGTTTGATAATAACATTAGAATTTAAATGAAAATTTAAATCTATTGATATTTTTTTATATTAATTCATATATTCAATGATAGATAGTATAATTAAATTTGAAATTAAAAGAAATATATTAATTTAAATTTAATTATATTTCACGGATTTAATCACGGAACAGTATATAGTGTATACAGTATGTGAAAGACAAGAGGAATCTGATTGAGAATATATATTGAAAGAAAAAAATTATCAAAGTGACAAAAGTATAAAAATATTTATTATATATCAGTTCATTAAGTTTCTATTTAATATCGAAATGAATGGAACGTACCTCACAATTTTCAATTATTATATTCAATAAATTCATATAATATATAGATGCTTTTATACAAATACAAGTATACGTATATGTATATTATATATACTTATTACTTATGTGTATGTGTATATTGGAAAGGATGAACTTTAGGCCATGAACGAAAAGGTGGTACAGAATGCAACGAATTTGAAAGAGCCATTGCTGCATACGTAATGTTATGCCGTCGTATTGTCATCGTGAAACATCGCGAGGGTGAGAAAACGAATATATATTGTATATATATATAGACTTTATCTCATTCTCTCATTCATTTCACACAATCTTTCTCTCTTTTGTGCTTTTGTCTACTGCACAACTCGTTTCGCGCGCGCGGCACGAAAACTCTGATCGCACACGCGCCGCATCGATCTTCGGCCGATCATTTGCATCCTCATTGTTCCGCCCGGTATCCGACGAGATTCCGCGGGGCACAATATTCTATACTCTCACGCAGCACCACCTTTCACACATTTTCAATTTATACATATACATCTGCACTTTTACGCTTCATTCTCTATTTTTTTTTTTTGTTTTCTCATTCAATTGCATCACGTGATTCTATATATTTATATATATAGTTGAGAGAAAAAAAATTATTAAACCTAAAGAAATATATAATGATGGAAATAACTATTATATAAAGTTGGAAAAAAATTTTTTTCTTTCATTTCATTAATTTTTTGCATGTATAAATATTTTTATTTATATATATGTATATATATATATATATTTGAATATAATATTTATGTAACGCAGGTGAGTATTGTCAAGTCGTATAGGATTCATTGAATGTTGGTTGGTGTATCGGGATGACACCCTCAATGTAACGCGGTTGCAGGCGGGTGTTGACGGGTGTTGAAGGAAGCACAAGAAGAGAAAATGCGTTGTTGAAGGGAGAAGAAAAGTAAAATGAAATGATGAGGGAGTGCTCAACGACAACGAGAATGGACTGGTGGGCCGCGCACATATTTTTATGTCATCGTGACACAGCGACGATGCATTGTTGTCACGAGACAAAGGCAAATGTGGCGGAAAAATTTCAGAGGAAAGAATATATGCCTGAATATGCGACCAGAATATTATATATGTATGTATGTATGTATATTTATGAATATATATAAAAATATATTGGTAGTATATATGAGAATATAAAAAAATAATATAAAAAAAAAACACAGAAGAATATTTCATCAACAAATCACAAAACTGTAATTTTTATAATTTTTTTTTTCCCTCCCACAGTTATAAAAATTAATAATCCCAAACATACATCACATATTATATATATATATATATATATATATATAATATCAAATACATAAAACAATACAAAAAAAAAAAAATATCAATAATTTTCTGGTTCTTTATATTTTTCACAGTCGTCAATTCAACAATGGCTATTTTACCAGAGCAAAGAATGAAAAATAAAAAAAATAAAAAAAGTCAGAGAGCGCAAGGAACTACAATTAAGCCGGTCGAAGCGTGGCTGAGTTGTTCCATTGAAAGAATTGGTCCGCGCGGTGCACAGGGAGCCAACTATCGAGCAAAATTGAGAGGCCTCTGGTATATATGTATGTATATATAAACGCGAACTGAAAGTAAAGCAAGAGAGAAAACGAACTGAAGCCAGTATAGGCGAGGAGAGTACGTGTATAGTAGGGAGGTTTCGTCAGATTATCAAGCATCAGTTGTCGGGAAGAATAAGCAGCCGCCAACCGTCATTTAACTTTAACGCTCCAACTGCCCCCCCTTTTCCCTTGTTCGGTATTGCCCCCACCCCGCCCACCCTCCTCCACCCACTCGCTATGTGCCACCCTCCACCCATCCGGGCGCATGTTGCTCACCGCGCTCAACATCCCTCGAGGACCACCGTCGTCCATGCTAATTAAATCTGCCTATGTATTATATTCATTTTTTTATATGTATATTGCACTCTTCCGGAGAGTTCCTGTGCAGAACTCCTATCACCTCCCCACTTATTTCTATATATATATACATAAATAAATATATATATAAACAAGTGCTCAATAAGTTTACCACTTTTGATTTCTTGTCAGTAATTTTGTAAATATGTATATAGAATAATGATGATAAGAATTATAATATAAAATATAATAAGAAAATTATAATATAAAATATGGTCACTTTGTGTAAGTTGAAGATTTGTTTGAATAATATATGAAGAAGACAAGGCAAAATTTATTCATCAGTTGGCTTTTGAAAATTTTGTTGGAAAATAGTGAATAGTATATTTTCATTGAGAAAGAGATAAAGAGATAAAGAGAGAGAGAGAGAGAGAGGTAGAGAGTGCCTCGAGAGAGTAGCAGATATATTTATATACGTGTATATATATACAGGTTTATTTCGTTTTCACAATGACATCATTTCGAAGCATTGTGTAAACTCTATTCAACTCTGCATTCGTCCAATCTTTGATATAATATATAATAATGTCAGTTTTGCAACAGTAGTAAAAACCACAATGGATAATTAAACATAGGAATATAATTAATAAACTCTGGTAGGACAATAGAATGAAGTTTGGATAGAAAAAATGAAATACTTGTGAATATTTTGAATATTATTAATTTAATGATATATTCACTTGGGATAAAGTGGGGAAAATATATAACTTGATGAAATACGTCAAAGTTGATTGGTGAAGATCATAAGAATATAGTTATTCTTTAATGAAGCTTTTAAAAGTTATCTTTCGGTGTGAATCAACAGTGATGTTGTGGTATACATCAGTACAATATCAACAATGGGAAAACAATACAACTTGGTATAACGTAACAACGGGGAAAAGACGTACGTGGATGGGCCAGTGTCAAACAATACAATGGGTAACAATGCGTCGAATAAGGATATGGACGTCGTATAACTATTCGCGTTGGACAATGGCTGGTTGTGTGGTAGTTAGATGATAGAGAGTGAAAGAGACAGAATGTATACAAAGTGAAAGAGAAGAGTAAGCGCACACCGACCAATAATACCAGTGGCTTAAGATTCTACAATGAGAAAAATAAAATCCTCAAAGAATAATAAAAAGAAAGAAAAATAAATGAAAGAATAAAAGAATAAAAAAAAAAATCTATTCTTAAAAAATATGGAAATACACACTATCATAGCCCAGTTTTTTTTTTTTTTCGAATGCTTGCTTAAACTGTCGAGACAGAAGAGGCAGAGTGAAGTAAAAATAAAAAGTTAAAAATGGTAGTAAAGATGCATGAGAGAAGACATGA
The DNA here is from genome assembly GCA_030347275.1 of Microctonus aethiopoides. Taxonomy (NCBI): domain Eukaryota; kingdom Metazoa; phylum Arthropoda; class Insecta; order Hymenoptera; family Braconidae; genus Microctonus; species Microctonus aethiopoides. Next base: position 1,472,204 of record JAQQBS010000002.1, on the reverse strand, counting down.
ACTCCCAAGACGAGTGAGAGTTAGATGGAAGAAGGAGTTGGCAAAGTCGTGTGCCGTTTGCGATGAGCTTTATGATTGAAAGAGAGAACAGAGAATAGAGTTAACAATGCGTGCGAGAGAGAACGAGAATGTCAAGTGGACATTGTTGACGGTGACAATGCCGCTGAAATTGCTGGGGAACAAAGAGGTCTTATGATGACGCTGCTGGCGAGCGAGCGAGCGCTAGCGAGTTGAGCGAGTTGTGTGTGCGCGCCCGTGGACAGCGCACTCTACTTCCTCTTGTATTATATGTATACATACATATATACACATATATATTACCCTTCATATAACCCTTTGCTTTATTTCCTCAATACACCTCCTGGGATATATCTTTCCTTTTGCACTGTGTATTCACATTATTCAATCTATTTCCAATTCATCTGTATATTAATATTATATTTAATTGAACTATTTCAACTATTTTAAATACTTCGCTGCAAAAGTTTTTTATTTTTATTATGTAGAAGAATAATATTTATTTATATTATTTCAAACATGTGTATATTATACTTAATTGATATAAATAATATTGACTGATATATAAGTGGAAATTAATATTTAATCTGTGTATGCACAGTATAAATAATTATTTTGCTAAATGTAATTGTGAGAATGAAAAGTTGATGAATATTCATTTGATAATTTTCTTTGACAACTTTGTGTATATCCGGTTGTAGGGAATCTTTTAGATCTTTTGCTATAATTCTCCTTTCAATGAGAAGATCACTTGGAAGTAAGTTTCTTGCTGAACGAAAGCGTTGGTGCTTGTGCTGTTATAGTGGTGAAGATGGTTATATATATATATATGTATGTATAACGCAAGTACAAGCAATGTAGCCCAGAAGATTATGCTCAACTGTGCAAAAGCCTTCAAAGCAAAATCTTTCAATATGTGTATGTATACACAGGATACGAGATAGTATGTATAGACAATTTTGCTGTGGAAGAATATAAAAATGTGAGATGAAGTGATATAATATAGAAGTGATAGTGTATAGGTTGATAAAAAGTTGCATCTGGTCCATGAAGATAATCACAGAAAAAAGACTGAATATATAGGTAAATAAATTTCAAATTTAATATTTTCCATCAACTATATATGAATTTATTTTATTTATTATTTTGTTCTATTTCTATTATTATAATTCTAGACACTTTTGAAATTGATTTAAAATATTTCTAAATCGTTTTAAATTCCCAATAAAACATTTTGCCATTCAACAACTCTCGATATTAATTTAATGCATTAATTAATTAATTAATTAATGCATTAAAAAAAATTATATCAATATAATCCAAAACCTGTTCAGAATAGCCACAAAGTTAAACCAACTCCCTAAACATTTTTCCTTGCCTTACTATAGAGTTAGTTATAAACCTAAAAATAAAATACCCAACAAAAAAAAATCCCACAATATTTTTTTTTTTCACCCATCAAATTGCCGAGGGATCGTATACATGATAAGAAGATTATCACGCAGAGTGGCATTAGACATCTGATTATGATGACAATAACTATATACCTATACCCATGAATTATTATAAGCTAGATAAAGATGATACAATATTGTCTATAAATATATACGTGTCGAGAGTTGCGGAGAGTTTGAGCCGACTTAACTCTGGCCAATCGTATATCAAATACTTTCATGTCTCCCGTATGTATACCAACATATATATTCGGACATGGAAGTCTTTTCACCATCTCAATGCTTTATACCTACCCTATATGTAACATCACAAACTCAGAGCCACTACATAAACATCAACAAAAGAATACGTTGTTGAGTAAAGAGACAGAGAAATATATAGAGATAGTGGGTGCGGCTTGTTCGCAATATAACCGCACGAGAAAGGATTGCTTTCTCTCTTTCTCTATGTATATATATATATATATATATATATTCTTTTGGTCTTTTTGTGCCACCACAACGTTTGACATATATATACACATGATAGATATACATGTATATTTCATCTTTTTCGCAACATAGTGTGCAATGGTTGAATCGCCCTCTAGGTACACGTGCCTTCAAAAATACAGAGGGACTGAGATGAATATGAAAGAAAAAAAAAAAAAGAATTTATATATAGAAGGTGAAACAATGGTGAGCTTTGTGAATGGGCGACATGAAATATATGCTACGCGTAAAAGAGACTCAGAACGATTGAAATATTCCAAGAGTCGTCCATATTCATTTATTTTCAAGTGAATATGTGTATGGGAAATGAATGTATCTGTATATCTATGTGGAATGTGCATCATGTATGGCAAAATGTCCAAAGATATATTGTACAATGAGAAGCTCGTGCTATAGATTAGAATATTATATGTATAGTCTCTTTACTTTCAATGGATCATTGAAATGGATATAGGACAAATTGTCTATAGAGTATATGAGTATGGTAAGAACAAATGAAAAGTCGGAAGTTCACAGTGGTTTCCCGCTGACCGGATACAAACATCAAGGGTTGAATGGATAAATTCCTCTTTCCATTCGTCTCTCCACTCTTCTCTCGATGAGACTAAAATTCCTCACTAACCGGACAACTCTATAGGTTAAAACGAACAAAGCTCTTCTAATTGTGCCCCATCAACGTCAAAGAATGGACTGCATGCTGGCTCTTTCTCTCTTGCTATATTAACCACTGACAATTCTATTTGTTATTTGCATAAGTCCCTGTTAAAGATTTCAATGCGTGGATTATTAGATTCTTCTTTTTTCCTTTGAGTGCAGATGATAGAATTATTACAATTTTCAACTACGTAGTTGTTTCATTTCAATGTCTGTAATTTCTTGGATTAATTATTTTATGTTTATTGCTTTGTTTAATTTAATGGCGGACGGATATTGTGAAATACTTTTTGTTAATTGATATTGAATTGTACGTACCAAGTGTGTTGTTAGAAATTAATTAATGATGGATTATTATAGGTTATGTTACTATTATATTGGTGTATCTGATGTTTTAATTATTGGGATTTGGAATTGTATTTTATCATCACGTTGTTTATTCACAGTTAGCTAAAGAGAAATATTACAGTGGATGGAAGATAAAACCGGTAAACCTGAGAATATTTCCATGAAACTGAACGTTATTGCGCACGCGCATAAAAATGGCCCGCCAAATTACTGCGCGCGCATTCTAAAGTGATAATGCGCGCGCTGGCGTGACAGTTATTTTGAATATATGAGGAAAAATACGCATGCTTAGTTTTGTAATAAATTAATTTGAGAATTATCAGATAAAGTATTAATTTTCATTAACAATTAATTAATTAATTATGAGATATTTGCTATAAATATAAATAAATGAATATTGATGAAATGCATTTTTTATTTTCTGAATTTGTATTGTATTATTTTGAAACATACATTATGTGCTGTAATCGTACAAGGAAATACACACAAAAAAAAAAAAATAATTAACAATATTTAGATATTCAATATATCAGCTTATTAACATTGAATGTGTTTTTTTTCATTTCAAATCAAATAACACAATACTATAAAGTGAAATGAAATGACAGTATTGAAGGGGCACGAGAAAAAAAAATGTAAGCGTCTATAAAGTATTCATATGTATAAATAATTGCATTAAAATTTAAATTCATTTTTTCATGAATAAGGTTCTCAAAAGAGAAATGACACTTTTTTTTTCTATTCAAAATAATCGGCGCAAAACTATGTAGAATTATTATAATTTTTAATTACACGTAAATCAGAGTGACGCAACCACAAAGACGATGAAGAGAGAAAAGAAAATCATTAGAAAACAAAAAAAAATAATAATCTTATAGATCAACTATATAGTGTCTCGAGCAATTAAATTATTTTTTTCATTCTTTCTGTCTGTCTTTCAGTTTTGCGACCATACTTTGGCAGCAGCCTCTCTCCTGATTAACACATTCTTGCTTCGCTGCTTCATGCGCTCAATAAAGTGATCCTTGCCATCCAGTTGTAAATCCTCGTGTGATGAATTGATCGCCTTCCTCTAACACAACAAATGATATTAAAGTTGTATCCTCTCTTCTCTCTTCATAATCATCGATATCGCGCCCCTCTCACACAACACAGTCACATCAATCGCATCAATTTGATAATCTTCAGGGGGATAATCGGAAAAAAAATCAGCAGAGTAGTGTTTGTAGTCCTAACCAACCTTGTTAGCAGTATCGCCACCGTCAGCAGCATCCCAACGCTCGTAATCGTCGTCGTCCCTCTCTTCGCCTTCGCTCAATGGTCCATCGTGTCGTTTATTTGGCGGTGGTCCCGATGGCTGATCTTCAATTATATCTTCGCCACCCTCCAACATTTTATTTATTTTTTCTTTAGCCTCATCCACTTTACGCATTGGATCTGGTGAATAACTACGATCACTATAACGATCTCTTGAGCCACCACGACGATCTCGGAAATCACGTCGATCTCTAAAATCACGGAATCCTGGTTTATTATTGTGGAAAAATCGTCCGCCACGATGATTTCCTCTGCCACGATTTTGGCCTCTATTATTGAATCCACCACGATTACGATTATTAAATCGATTATTGTGCTGGTTATTATTATAAAAGCGATTACGATTTTGGAAATTTCCTGGACCACCACCGCGATGATTTTGATTATTAAATCCTTGGAAACGTGGCTTATAATATGTGCCACGATTATTATATGGCCTGAATTGACGTTTACGATAATATCCACGATCATTTGACCTGCTACGACTGCGACTTCTTGAGTATGATCGTGATCTTGAACGTGATCGTGATCTACTGTATGTGCCGGATGGTGAACGACTGTATTTTCTTTCATAGCTGCCTGATCGACGATTAGAATATGATCGTGAACGAGAACGACGCGGTGAACGTGATCGCGAACCACTTGAACTGCTTCCTGATCGTGATCGACTGCGTGAACGTCTGCCAGGGCGATCGCGGCTCATTCTCTTTGACATACCGCCACGTGAATTATTGTCACGTTTGCGGGGTTGGCGATTGTGACGTTCATCATCACTTTCAGAGTCAGTTCTTGGACCCTTTTGTCCCTTTGCTGATGGTGGGCGTGGTCCTGGTGGTTCTGGTGGATGATTTTGTCCAATTGGCTGGAATTTACCACCCAAATTTGAATTAAATTTATTCATTAATAACGGTTGTGACATCATTGAATTGTCCTTATACGGTTGAAATTTATTTTGTGGTTGAGGTGTGGGATACTTTATTGGAGCCTGTTTTTGCATTGAATCTTTGGCGTTCATTGACAGTGGTGGCGGTGGTGCAGTCATTGTTTGACTTGAACGTTTGTCTTGCATCTCACGTTGCATTTGTTTACGAATATTAAATGTTTTTTCTAATGCAGCACGCTGAAGTTTTTCATCAACATCGTCATTATTATCATCGTTGCCCATTGATGGCAAATGTTTCTTTTCTGGTTGATGAAGATCTTGCCATTTACCAGCGGGATGCACATCTTTCTGTCGTGCAGCTTGTGCTGCTTTCCATTTTGCATTTAATGCCGCAGTATCCAATTGCGGTAATTTTGGCTCAGAATGAAGTAATTGTGAGTCTTGATCGAAAATATCTGGTAACGATTTGCGTTGAACATCAGCGAGGTAATCACCTGACGTGCCTATTTATCATAAATGATTTCGCGATAATTAATTTACTCGAAAAAATATTTAAATAAACGTAAATGTAAATAATTTTTTTTTTTTACAAATAATATTTTGTAATTAATTTTTGTAATTTTTTTTTATTTACCTTTCCGCTGTTGTGACGACATGGACATTCTCGAATCACGTTCATGATAAGCTTTGGCCGCTTCGTCCCTTTCCCTATCTCTTTCTCTGCGAATTTCTTCCTCTCGGCGTGAACTTTCCGCGAGCTTTTCCGCATTACTAAGAGGGGAAGGCATGTCATTATACTGTGCGTAATACCTAGAGTTGAGTATAATGGAAAAAAATACAAGAAAACGCATTACGATCGTCTAATAAAAGAAAAAAACTTCAAATCAACATTGAATAATCTAAAAAATGTGACATAGTTACACGTTGAGCTCATTAGTGCCAACCGAAATTAATAAAAACTAATAGAAAATAGAATAAAAGCAATCATATACCGAACAAGAGAAATTAATCATACCTAATTATTTGATATTATGTTCTTTTAAATATTTATTATTTACCTTTTCAGCACCGCTGTTTCTTTCTCTACTTTCGCATAATATGCACTCAATTTTGATTCCAATTGTTCCAAATCTGGTAATGAAGATTTTCTTAACGTTTCTAAATCACGTTCAAGCTTTTCCTTATTTCTACGCTTCTTTCTTTCCTCCTTCTTCTTCTTCTTGCGTGATTTTTTGTCCTCCTTATCTTTATCTTTTGCTTTCTTTTCCTTCTTTTTCTTCTTTTTCATTTTATCATTTTCGGAATGCTTTTTTTCCTTTTCTCTTTCGCGCTTCCATCGTGCAGTTTCTTCCAAAAATTTACGCACCTAATATTAAACATTACATAAATTTACATTATATAAGAGAGGAAAAAAAATTAATTGCGCAAAAATATCAAAAAATCCTCACCTTATCTTCATAATCTGAATCATCTTTGGTTTGCTCAAGGAATTTACGAACTTTAACTTCATAATCATCCATTTTTTCGCGTGAATTTCCAACATATGGTGGTGGACCAAGTGGATCATGCGAACTACTAGATGCAGTTGCCGGTGGATTATTATATTGTGCCATGCGTTTACTTAATGGCGACAATGAACCGCGATGATCTTTCTTATGTTTACGTTTACGACTTGGTGAACGCGATGTTGAACGACCAGAGCTTCCAGATGATGACGAGCTACTCGAGTCAGAGCTCGATGAACTCGATGAACCACTGGACGATGAGCTCGAGCTTGAACTCCATCGTTGTCGTTTCTTTGATCGTGATTTTCGTTCTTTCTTGCGCTTTTTCTTGTCTTTTTTACCCTCAACAGGTTCAGCCTCAGCGTCAAATGTTTTGAATGTCTCCAACGGATTGAGCGTGGAATTTGTTGTTGCTGGTGTGGCTGTTGCTGTTGTTGTAGTTGTTGTAGCTGTCGCTGATGGTCCAAGTGTCTTTGTTTTAATATATTCAATTGAATTTCTAGCTTCCTCATGATAAGGCGCAATAGCAAGACAATTTTCATATGCTTTCTGGGCATCCTCGAATTTTTTTTCATCCTCATAACTACGACCCAATGCTACCAACGTTTCTGCCATATATTTACGCGCATTTGCATGGGTTTGATTGAGCTTTAGCGCTGTTTCAAAATCTTCGATTGCCTTCTTAAAACTTCCGCTATTAGCATATCTATTTTAAAAAATTACAATAAAAAAAATTTGTTTTTTTGATTTTTTTCTTCAACATCCGCCATATAAAATAATTTTTATTCTCAAATAAACAAGTCTATAATTATTGAATCATCACGAATATATAAATGAAAATGATACTTACAGTGCACCGCGGGCAACGAGACCTTCAACGTTCTTGGGATCGACTGTAAGTGCTTTGTTGAGACATTGGAATGCTTCGGTGTGTCGACCAGCTTTGAAATGATCAATTCCATCGGCAACACTTCTAAACGCCCATTTGCTTGCTTGCGCCTGTCTCAACTCCGTAGCAAATTCACTTGGCGGGAAACGTTCTCTGCAAACACAAAATAAAGAACGACAAAATTCATCAGTCCAGCCACGATAGATGAGCTTGAAATGGCATTTTCGATATACCCAATTGAATCTATCGATATTCACCTCAAGCCCACCATATTAGAGTAGTGTTCACGTCCAAGACCCATCAAGTCGCAAAGATATTTAATGTTGTTGGGATTGTTGAAGCCAGTGCTTTTCTCCAAGATTGATTCATAACTCTGTCCCTTGTTGTCCATCGCTTTCCTACATGACAAAGCCAGATGCAAGCGTGTTAATCTTTTTCTTTTATTCTTTTTTTTTGTTTTTTTTTTCGAGCGATGGCCTTCTCTCTGCACATTTTCTGCATTCGTTTTGTTTCCCCAGACGTTGACGAACCGAAAGGGCACGTCGAAGAAGAAAAAAAAAAAAGAAAAAAAAAACTCCAAAGACTTTTTCTGTTTTTGTTTTTACAGACTAATTAAAATTTGCTTAAACCTATAATTTTACATTGTTACACAACCTGATTAATTTATTGAACTCGTCTCTCACCTTTCTCAGATCGTAAGGACGTAATATTTTTTTTAAATATATGTTTGCTTTACATATATGTGTGCATGCACATATTTTTATATATATACATATCGTTCTATCATTTTGTTCATAACCAGAAGTTTTTGCTTTTCTCAACATAAAAGCACACATAGCCTATTATTGATGTGGTATTTTTGTGTATATATATATATATTTTTTTAATTTACGCTTTTAAATTTTATATGGATATATATATACATGTATATATATATTGGATTTTATTTTCTGTGCAACTAAACAACATTGCAATTGCTTGAGCAATTATTTTATCCACAAGTATTTTTTATATTTCGTCATATTCATTATGACATCACTTTTTGTATGTTTTATGTTTTATTTATTTGGCAATTTGCTGTAATTTCAAATGATATATTAATTATGATGAATAAGCAAACAATCCTTGATGATATATAAAAAATAGAATTTAATGTGTAGTAATACGCGCGCGGTTGCTTGGTCTCTTGTCCTCACTCTCTTCATTCATACTTTATGAAAAAAAAAAAAAGGTGAGAAAAAAAAAAATGATAAACCATTTGAATCCGTTGAATGCAAAAATGTAAAAAATATCAAATATAGTTATGAGAATAAACTAAATAATGTGCAGAGACCAAACAACTGTGCAGCAGTAAAATACCTACCGTCTGATTAATGAAACTGGTAATCGCCAACAAAGAAATATAAGTTGAATGTCATTATACTGGAAATTTCAATCTCAAATATACTTCGCCCTTTGGAGGACACTACAAGTTTATTTTTATTTGCTTTGGCTTGTGCTTTATAATATTTTTTTTTCAGTCACACAACACACTATACGTAGAGATAACACAACGTGGTGTGTTTTATTTGTAGGCGTGTGTAGGTGGTGTGCAGATCACACAGCCATGGATCAAGCAAAGAATTCAATGCACGTGAATCATTTTGTTGCATTGATATTACTGTTTTTTTTTCTTACTTTATCATAAATTCATCATTGTAATCAACTATTCAACGTTTTTTTTAGGTTTATATCAAATGCCTGCCACCTAGATTCATAAAAACGTATCAGAGACGTTAAAAAATTTTCTAGTTATAGCTATACATCGATCGGTTAGTCATTCACATCATTCCCACATTGTCAGGCAGATATTTTAATTATTATCATTCAAATATGTCCTTTAGACAAAAAAAAATTATTTACAGAATTTAAATTGCAATTAAATATTTTATATAATGCAGATGAATGATATTTTTTTATTTTTATGATCCCAAAATTATTTTTGATAATCGGGAACTGTTGAAACGTCGTGTGATATTTGTGAATTATAATTTAGAAATGATATAATAAAAATTTTATATTGTGCTTTGAATATTAATAATCTAATTAGATTTAACATACAAAGTAAATAAAATTCAGACTCACTTGTATGGTTCTGGTAAATCTTCAGAGTGAATAAGACCCATAGGTGGGTGTGGTGCTTGACCTTCACGTGGAGGTGCATTCATAACAGCTACAATACGCTCTGCCTCAACGTTTACTTCACTCACAACGACGCAGACGAGGTCATTAGACATGTAACCTCTTGTTACACCTTTCTTGTCAACGGCGGGTACAGTTGCCGAATTTAATATAAGCGCCTATTATCAATTATAAAAAAAAAATTTATTAATTACAATTTATAAATATTAAACAATCAATTTTTTTCTTCTAAATTTATATTTACCTTTACTCCTAAATCTGTTACAACTCTTGGGCAATCACTGCAATTACTAAGAACTTTCAACAAAAGTCCTGTAGCACTTTTGCCCATTACTTGTGCATAAATCACATCACCCATTACTAAACTCTGAAAAACAATAAAGAAAAAAAGTTATTACAATAATATAAATTTTTTATACATTAAAAAAAAAAAAATTTTTACATTATTTATCATGAAAACCAACCTCTAAAAAGTTGCGAATTCGTTGAGATTTTTCCATTGTGACAAAAGAATCGAGACCTGGCATTGTTGCATAATATTCTGGAATAAATAAATACATGAATAATATTATACTAACTCATTGATAATAAATTTATTCATTTATATAGAAATAATTAACTATTTATTACCTTCATCACCCAACTCTTGCTTAGTCGGTTCATTTGTTTGATCCAGATTTGATTTATCATAAAGTGTATCAGCTTTCTTAGCAATAAATTGCTGAAGTTTGAGTCTCTTTCCCCTATCACCAAAGCTATAAAAAAAATGTTTAAACATTACAATTAACTGATTCCATTAATCAATAAACTAATTAATTAACTAAAATAATATAATACCTAAGCGTTTTTTGTCGTTGTTGATATATATCGAAGCTTGGATCTTTAAGGTTAAGCATGGATAGTTCATTTTCATTGCGCTCGCTCTCCCATACTTTCTGCAGTTGTTGCCCATGGTAATTTAACGTCTGGGCCACCAGACGTGGATCCATTGAATCCATCCTTCAATCGGCGAAGGATCAACCTAATCTGCAATTCTACACAAACCCAATTTTTTTTTTTTTTTCACAGCGTTCTCTTTAAATAATTCCACTGAAATTATTGCAATCCAAATCCAGGCTAATTCTTCAAGGAACGTGCATTGATCAGTTGAAATCAAGTTTGTGTATTACGACCACTGCGGATCTTTTTAAAGGAGGAAAACTCCCTCCCTCTCATTCATTCGCTCTCAATTTCCCTCCAGAATAATCCTAAAAGTAGTTTTTCTCATTTCCTTTTTATACATCCGCTAAATCGCGTGTCATCAAGGCTACAACCTTCATCAGCTTTTTTTAATTTGTACTTTTGTTTCAATGTGAAAGAAAAATTTTTTCCTCTATAATTTTTTTATATATAGATAGATATGACGCGGTATCGATTAAACTGATTAACAAAATGGTCGACGTGGCTCGCATTCGCAATATAGAAGTGAAGATGCTTCAAAATTCCAACGAGATAATTATATGGCTCATATTTCGGACAATTCTGTTTAATTTTTGCCCAATCCAACTTCACTAATTACTCACCTATATCTCTATTTCAATACTCTTGATTTTTTCTGTGGTGCAGCGTTAATATATTGTTTTATTTCTTTAACTTTACGTGTGAAAAATAAGCACAAAATGTGCAACCAACCTCCCAACCTGGTGGTAGCTAACAGTAACCAGATTTGAGACGCGGCTAACAGTGACTATAGTTAATAATAACCCCCAGTCAAAGAGTGTGTGGTGGGATTCGGGTATTCTCGGTCTAATATGTTTTATCCCTAGATAATTTTCCCCATACATAAAAGCATATAAATAACCATGGTTGGCCGAAGATAGGCGAAGCTGATTTTGGTTACATGAATGTGCGCAAGTCACACATTCCATACTTTGCATTATCAAGGGGATATTTTACACATATTGTACATAAGAATAATGTATATTATAAATGGTCAGCATCGATAGTGGCGCCCTATGTATATTCTGAAGTCAAATGGAACTACTAGAACATTTTTACTCCACCATCGAACCACGCTAATGAAAATATACATGTTTACTGAATTTTTAGAGGTTAACTTTTGATTTGAAATATAAATAATGGATCCCATTGGAGATTATTATACTATGTATATATATGTAATTATATTTTTTTATATATCAAAATTATAATAAATAATTTCTGTGTAGGTTTGTATGAAAAAGAGGAAAAAAGGCGAAAAAACTTACCGTATAAATGTAATGATAATGAAGTTATGATGATAAGTGTAATTAATTTGACGACCACGATTGCTAATTAGAAAACAGATGATTGTACAATGTGAATTTTATTGCGGGCAATGAAGCTTCTATTGTACATATTTAATGATTCAAATGATGTGATTTTTCGCGCCATAAAATATGTATATACAAAACGGTGGCGAAGTCGAGAATTTTTAGTGAGGAAAAACATGCAATTTTAAGTGGAAATTTTATTAACAAAGACAACATACATGTTTATCTTTTGTAATTATATTAGCGTTAAAAGAAAATGGAGACAAGTATTAATTCACTAAATATTCCGTACTTGATTGAAATAAAAATATTGCATATCACAATATTATGCATATAATGATGGATCAGAAAGAAAAATCGATTGTTGTCTTCAAATTAATTAAGGTACCCACACATTACTCGTAGATATATAAATAATTAAAATGTAATATATAAACATTTACTATTTTTATGTTATGAATATTCATTGATAATAGTATTGAAGCAGTACTAGCAGTAAGACACCATCAACAGAGAAGCCAAGTAAAATAAATACCATCGAATGGATGAAAAAAAAATACATATGTTGGTAAGTTTCATTTCTAATAAAAAATAAAAAATTAATGAGCTAAATAAATTGTGATTAATTTAAAAAAACTCAGGTAGACTTATTTTGTCGTCAAAGATATATTTTTTTCAATAAATTGACATACAGCGATCAAGACTAAAAAGATACTGAGATAATTTTCACAGTTAATATCTTCATAATTACGTATTATTAAAACTTATAATGAAATAAGTGAGTCATATTAATAATTTTCCTAATATTAATATCACAGAAAAATTGACCATGTCTCTCATTCATACCAGAATGATTTTTATTTTATTGTCTTCTGGTCTAATTCACTCATAATGTTTTATTAATGAATACCATTATTATCTTTTTCAATTAATAAATGGTTATTTGAAGAAAATTTCACATAAGTTTTATCTTTGGTCTTCATTCTCATCTCTTATTTCATTTTTATGTAAAGAGACCTGGCTGTTTTAAATACAAGCCAGTTCCACTCAAGGCAATATCAAACGATTATTATCATCGTCACGTATTTCAGTATCTTTATTTGTCATTTTATCCCCTGTTAATGTTGTGATTTTATTCAATTGTGATTTCTCATATTTACATATCACAGCATACATATCACCACCAAGTCGTAATGCAAGCCAGCGATTTTTTACTACTGCTAATTTTAAACATTCGCAATTTAATCTTGCATATAAATTCGTATGTAAGGTCCGACCCATGCCTTCAATCACCACCAAGTCGACATTTTGTTTTATCATTGCAAGACACAGATCAACGTTCAGTCGACTATTTAAAAGAAAAAAAAAAGAAACAAATATTGAAATAACATTTTTTAATTTTAATTTTAATTTTCACTTTATCTCGAAATTTTCTTGATTAATTTGTTTTAATTACCTGAGATCTAAACATGGCCCTGCTTGTGCCGTTTCCATAGCCATCAATCTATTCTCTTTCAATGCGTATTTAATATCCTTGGAGATATTAGCAGCATCTCGTAAAGTTACCAAAAGCTCAGGATAAGTAACATCATTTAGAGCTGGCATAGAATTAGCACAAAGAATAACTTTTGTGCCACGTTGAAGTAAATCTCGGACAAATGGAAGGATTCCCAAAACTATATCAACTCCACTATTGTCAACAAAAATGGCAGCACATTTGTGAGGTGACTCATTTTGCAATCGTAATACCCATTCATCTAAATCATCCTGTAGCCACGGTCGTTCTATTTTCAATATTATCAATTAATCTATCAATAATTTTCAATACATTTAAATAAGAAAAATATAACTTTTAATTATTTTACCAGGAATTTTACTCTGAGCGTCTTCGAAGTGAAATGTCGTTGATTCCATCATGTCCACGACTTCTTTAGCACCCCAATCAAACATATTACCAGCGAGAACACCTAAAATCAAGGCTCTAATTTTTTCGCTGCCTGTAAATTTATCTATATCGTTCAGACGATTCTCTAAATAACTTAAAGCATCTTCATTTTCCTTTTTTTTAATCTGAAATAATATCTCAATTATCCTACGATGAAACTAAAGTGAATACATGCATCGAAAACAAAATATCAATTGTAAATCTAATTTTAGTCATGATAATTACCTCTAAATAAGGATCTGGAAAGTCGAATTCTTTCATGCAATGCTCAATAGTATCTAGTAATGTTCTCACAGTTAATGTTCCATAGGCGCTAAAATTATTTTTTGAATTATGAAATAAGCGGATCAATTGCGTATATTCAGCAGTAAAAATGAACAATAAAATATCTTACAATGGTTGAAGATGAAGATAGTGTAACCTATTGATGTATTTTTCTTTTAGTTTAGTAGCCCGATCATTCGCAGTTAGACTGTGAGGTTGACTTTGAACAGCACGTGCAACAAATTTATCAACTGACTTTTCAAAACATTGAAGCCAATATTCTCTTGCCTCTTTATCCTGAGCAAGATCAGTTGTGTCTGGATTATATAATGTTGGATCCTTCAATAATGGACAGAATGCAACAGCATTTTCAGCTCTATCAATTTCCAATTGGTCAATTTTTATTCCAAGATCTGTAGCAATAGAATCCTTAAAGCCAGAAGAACCCGCAAAATTTTCAAGCCAACTGTACTCATTAGATTGTTCAGTTCCGTATAAAAATGCGCCAATTGCTCCTAAATAACCCTCATGACGAAGGAAAAGAGGCTTCAACTTGCCCTAATTAAGTAATTAAGCAATTATGGTAAAAAAGAATATACATAGCAGTAATTTTAGAATAATTGATCATCAATGAAAAATATTAAAAACTAACATTTGACCAATACTTAATGGAAAACGAAATCGTGTGCATTGAAAGTGGATGGTTTCTTAAAAAATAACCTCCAAAATATATTTTGTCCATATTATGAATAGATGCATAAAGACTAGCTATTTGTCCAATGTCATTGCTAATTGTGAAAAGCAAACTTCTTGCAATATCAGCTTCAACAAATGTTTTGCCACACAGTGTACTGTTGTATGGCATGACTTTACCGAATGATGAAGCTATGAGATCACCAGCCAAGCCTTGAGATGAATAGTCACCTCCATAAATATCTTTTACAAGCATGTCAACATTTCTATGATCACCTCGTTCAGCCAATTCCAATAATTCATCGAAACTCTGATGATTAGAAATCAAGTTACATTGAAATGAATTCATTAATTGATGAGAATAATTTTTTTTCTTACAACAAAAATAGTTCAAATTTTTACCTTGGCTTTTGTGAGCAGTGATCCTAAACCCCAAAATGTTCCACCACCGGTTGCAGTTCCTCCAACTCGTTCAAATTCCTCTTCAGATTCAACTTTAAGAATACTTACACCACTGCCAATATTGACTAAAAGATATGGAAAAATGTTTGGACCAGCTTTTTCAAATTTATATTCAGGATTGCCATGTCGCTCGAATTCAAAAGCTTCGCCTGAGATATTTTTTAGTAAAAAATTGCAACCCTTTATCAAACAACAAATTTCATCTTCTTTATCAACTCTATTGATGGAAAAATATAATAATTATTGTACGAAAAATATGAAAATCAAATTAAATTTCATAATGATAATCAATATTTACAATAAGCCCAGCTTAGTCTGTATCGATGGTGTATATTTGAAAGCACCACCTCCTGTAACTTTTATATTTTTTCCTTGAAATCGTTCAGCATTAACTAAATTTTCCTTTACAAAATCCAAACAATTTTCAATATGTCGAGTCTCAAATTTAACAAAATGAAGCCGAGATCCCTCATGGACCTTATATGCTCTTTCTCTATTCTCTTTCAATACATCATTTTCATATAAAGCTTCTCGATAGCTTACAGTTGAATAATAAGCAATTTTTGTTAATGATAAACCTGAAACAAATATAAATTATACATTTATGATTCCTAATTCGTTTATAATAAATTTTGATATCAAGTAAAATGATCATAACTTAACCTCAATTAAATTTTACCACCAAACACAAATGAAATTAATAACAGCAAATTGATTTAAAATGGAATTAATTTCATTTTAAAAACCTTACCAATGTCAATTGCAAAACTCTGTGCATTCTTCAAATTTCCAAACACCTCAACAGCCGGTGGTAATTTAATACTTTTTGGATGCGATTGCTTTTTTTCATCAGTCTCTGCCATTATTCACTTGTTTTATCGTACAAAATATACTTCCAACTCGTATAACTTATCAGCTCTTTAATACAGTGGCAATTAAATACAACATATCATTATGTTTCATAAAATTCCACTTGATAATTACGATGTTTTATATCTCATTCAATGATTCCCTAATGATCTCTCAAACAACACGTACCACTATCTCTAAATGTCAATAGATTTCTATATATAAATATTACCGGCAGCATTATATGCTACATATTTTTTCTCTATACCCTCTATTCATCACCACATCAGTATGTACAAAATATGTATATATCTATATACACAAATTTATTTCGAACACTGGCGAATAATAGTTATCTGCTCTACCAACATTCGCGATTTGCGCTGATAAAGTTGCAATCGAATGTAGTTTTATTTTTCAACCGTATATACATTATCAACTACATCCACCGCTTTATTTATATCCACTGTTTAATGTTTATTAAATGAAAACAGTGAAAAGAAGGGAAACACTTTTTATATTGTAAAAATATGTACAGTAGTATTTTATAACAATACTTAATTAATTGGTGCTATTATCAATTCATAATCTGAACTTATTAATCATATATAATTTCCCTTCATTTATATGCAATAGTTGTAACATTATACTTATTCACAATATGCACCCAAAGTAAATATTGAAATTGTGTTTATACATTAAATTTTGATAATTTAACTTTTAGTAGACATTAATAGCAATTTAAATTTATTGCTTTTTAATAAATTATAAGACCCATAGTTGCAGGAATTATCAGTCAAGAATGGAATGTAGAATGCTCTCAATAATGGATGACATCTGCCAAAAAAAGAAATTGATTTAATTTATTATTGATTTATAATCTCAATTGTTTAATGGTATTATTAATTTCTTACGTTGATGAATCCAAAAATTTCGAAGATTTTATTACATTAAAATTGTCACGCTGTCGTGAATAATTTGGCTCCATCTCACTTTCCGTCCCCAAATCCAAATCCAGAATAAAATGACATTTTTCAACATCAAACTGCAATTAAAATAATAAAAATAAGTAAAATTTATAAATTTATTATCATTACAAGTAAACTTACATAGCGAGATGGCTCTTCTTTATTAAGATCATTAAAATTAGGCTGCACAATACTAGTTCCATTTATATCAAGGGCAAATGCTTGAGGAAGTTGACCCTTAAATTCCGACTGTAAATATTGAAGTCGCCAATTTTCAGCAGGAAAGAAAAAGCTGCCTGGAAATCGATGCCATTCTTTTCCAACACAAAAATTGATATTAATATCATTTGGTACTTGACCTTCTGAACCAATTTTATTTGCCTCCATCATGACTTCTAAAGGTGCATAATATCCATTGAATAATGCAAATGATCGTGAAATTCCAAGAATACCACATACAATTAATGCTGCAAACATTATGTACGATGTACCCTGAAGATAATGAGTAGATTGGGAAAGAGGCTTGATGTAAGTTTTAATACAGAAAAATAATCGTTGCATACTATCAACAGTTATTGCTCCTGCCATACAAATCATTGGATATATTGGAAAGAGAAATCGTTCTTCTTTGTGTGGTTGAAGAAACATGACGATAAGCCAAAGATAAAGTGGTGCCAGCGTATACCAATATGGAAGACAATACTTATTTCTTGGGCTAGCTGGTACAACAGCCCACGTTAATAGCAGGGCAATCGGTGTAATCAACGCACCAATAAATACAAAATTAAAATTCAAAAATCCATTAATGAGATAATAACTGAATGGTGCAGTTCCATAAAGATCTGGTCCATGGTTTGTTAAAACATTATAATGTATAAGATTGAGAGGAGCAATAACAAGTTTGCCATAATACGTTGAATCAATCCAAGCCATTGGTATTAAAATAATAATTGCTGATAATATCGACCATTTAATAAATTTTACCCATTCTTTTTTTCTTATCAACATATCAATGGCTATGGGTGCACCAAGAAGTGCTGCAAATGGCCAACCAAGTAGTGACGAAATTGCTGTAGCAAAAATTGCTAATTCATATTTTCGTGCATACCATGCAGCTGTTGCAATTGTACTTAGATACATTGAAAAGGATGATGGTAAAAATGCAGCGCTTGATATAAACATTCCTGAGCTTGTAAGAAGGAAGACAAATGTTAATCTAGCAATATGAATCCCGAATTCTCTGCAGACATTTTGATAAAAATATACTTCTGATAGAGCACAAGCCACTGAGAGAAGGCATCGAACAAAGTAAAATACCGATACTGGATTCGGTTCAAATATTGTGCAATAAAATTTTGCTGGTACCATATGCATTAATAAATATGTATATGACCGTAATGCATATTGTGGACTATACTCCCATGTCTGTTGACCTTGTCCATAAAGCAAATAGTGACTGGGCTCCCAATAATTAAAAGTCTCATCGCAATCACTTATGTAGCTCCAAATGGCAGAACAAAATCTGGCTGAGAGCAAAAGTTTAAGTGCAGTATCACCACCCGGATAAATCAGATGGGGATCTGAACACGTATTTTCACATCTGTAGAATAATAATAAGTTAATTAATTACTGTGAAAAATTTTAAATATAAATAATTGAAGTCTTTTGATATTTGAGTGCAAAAAGTGAGGTTAACCGGCACAAAATTGTAACTCATTGAAATATCATCCGACTTCATTGTTAATTATGTTATGATAAAAAGATTTTTTTATTTATACTTTGCTGTTTTGCTGTTATTGTTCTTCTTTTGATCTTTTTTCACGTAAAACAACTGTCGCTGACGTTGACCTGGCGCCATGATCATTTAACGATTATGTTGTCGTGGCGCCAAAATTGACCACAAATTATCGCCCTACCTCTCCCCCGCTCGCTGATAGATTAGAAAGAGATCACTTTTCAATTTCAAATATTTATTTAGCAACCAACAGTAACCATGGTGATACATTATTGAATATATAAGTGTAAAAATATATTACATTGTAATAATGGATGTAGAGATCACCCCAAAATATTCATTCGTTCCCATAACAGAAAAAAAATATCAAGGATTGAGTGATAAAAAAACTCAAGATTTATTACAAAAATGGCACTAAAAATAATTAATATTAATAATAATTATTTATACATAAATGTAATATATAAATATAAATTAATATGATATATTGTTTATTGCAGGGGAATCAAACTTCAAATTCAACAATTTTTATTCAACGAAACATTTCATCAATATCATAAATATGATTTGGCTAAGGTATGCAGAATTTTTTTTATAATATATCAATATAATACATTTGATTATCTGATTTATACTATGAATTTTTCAGGCATTCTTCAAAGATCGAATCGTGGCAAATAATTTAAAAACATGGACGAAAAATTCATACACATTGGCGGGATTAATAGCATCTGATATTGAAATAAAACAAATTCCATGTTCAATTACAAGCATGGCCTTTTTTGATAAGTTGAAAGACTCAAATAATAATATTGTAAATGATTCAGATCATATTCGTCAACGATTTGACATTGAAATTGATGGAATTTTAGTTTCAAATAATTTACGTGGAGTAAGTATTTTTTTAAAGCTATTTCATTTTGCCTATACTGTATACATAGGTATTTTTATATTCAATAAATGCCAACTTGGTTAATTATGCTGTTACAGATGTTATTAGACACCGATTGTGATGAATACAATCTTTATTCAAAAGACGAACGTGATGAATTTATCTTTCGTTTACTTCAATTGTTAGTTCTTGGAGGAGAATATTGTCAATATGAAGATAATTTAAACCCATATCTGGAAGTTACTAAGTCAATTTACAAAGACCTTGTTAGGTAAATGAAAAAAATAAAATTTATTTAAAATTACAATTGACAAAACAGAAGATAATCAATAATTATTCGTTGTAGAGTAAGAAAAGACGAGACTGATAATATGTTTATATCCACCATGGTGCTTCAAGTTGTGGCAAAAAAGGAATATCCATACTTTCCAATAAATCCTGATCACCCACAAAATGTTGGATTTCTTTTGGTGGACGAGACCAATCGTGAAATAATCACATTCCTTCATCAGTACGGTGGGTTTTAGTGAATAGTAAAAATTTCCAATACATTATTCACATTTTATTATTATAATTAAACTCAGAGGAATTACTGAATTCAAGACTCTGTGCATTTTATATTGATACGACATTGAAAGTAAATATTCCTATAATATATTACATGTGTGGATTTTTACGTAAAAATATAAAATACTTTGTGGTGACATATTGTATATAAAAAGTAGAGACGTATAATTTAGAACTACTGATAGAAAAGTAGTTAACTATTTATACATTTAACGGGATATTAAATTTATTCTAATGATAAAGAGCAGATATATTATTTTTCTTTAAATATTGTTTATAAAATTGGCACATTCAACAATATTTATTAGAAGATTATAATCACAGTGTCTCTGAGAAAATTACAAGTAAAATTCACATTCTCAATATGTGCAATCGATTATATTCTCCATTCAACAAACTTGCATATATATCTTTCAATTTTTACAATTGCAATATTTGCGCAAGTGAAAAAAATCATTCTCAACACATCGTGCTTGTGATCCATATTTATTTATTCTGCTGACATCAGAAATCTGTAAATCAAATTTTAATAATTACATATAATTATTATTTCAATGATTCTAACAAAAATTATATTGTTACTTAATATTCAACTAACCTTTATGTTGAATATATTTTTTGTAACATCGTATTCGATACTTGCTTCGAATAAACCTTCGCCTGGTTGGGTTTTCACTTTAATTTGGTACGTCTCATGCGAGAATGCAGTTTTGGCACTAAAATCTCCCATAAAACCATCCAAATCGCCAGACTTTTTGAATGTCAACAGGCCCTTTGTTGGTATCAATTTAGCTGACCAAATGATTTGTCCAAGATGAAGAACATGACAGATATTACGATGTTCCTCTGTATAAGAATTAAGAAAATTGATGAAACTATTAGCTGCTGCAATAATTATTGGATCAGTAGTTGACATTTCTTGCCAGCTCAAACATGCACACCAATGTGGTTCGATAAATGCATCAGCACACGTTCGGTATGATGGAATTTCATTGAACAGACTAATATCCCGTTGACTTGTATCTCCTTGCATGGGTGTTTCCATTTTCAAAATACTTTCAAGAGTTTTATGTATATCAAATGGCGTTGAGAGTCGTTTAATATTGTATACAATATTTGCATATGCCTTGGGATGAACTTGTTTAAACCAAGACGGAAATACAAACGAAAAAAATGGAAGTCGTTCTTCTTGTTTTCCTGCCAACGTATTACGTATATCCGCAAATCTTCAAAAATATTTTTAATTGTTAAACCATCTTTCTTTTAATTCACTTTTGAAGATTTCAACTAATTATATTACATCATATTTTACCTGTGGCCATGATCACTCATAAGAATCAATAGAGTATTATTAAGATGTCCATGATCTTGCAATTGTTTTATCCAATCATTCAAATCATCATCCGCAGCGCCAATATCATTGTACGAATCATGAGAAAGTTCACCGTGAAAGCCAAAGACAAATTTTGGATTGTCTCGATATGTATCAAATATATTTGTTATATAATTCATCATCACCTAAAGACAATTGATGATGATTTAAAACTATAATTTAATATTTAAAAAAATCATTACAATTAATTATTGCAATTACACACCTTGTGTCGAGGAATTCCTCCCATACAAAATTTTTTCGAGTTCTTGAAGTATGGAGCTGCAGCAAGATAATAACTTCGCATATAATGATCAGTCGGTTGTTCTTTAAATCCTTTTAATCTGTATGTAAAAGTTCCAATGTGAGCAACGTCCTCCATAAATCCAGTGATATAACCACTGTCTTTAAATTTTTTCCATATCATTGGATATACATCCACATAGTTGGCCTTTGCACCCATTCGTTTACGCGTTTCCGGTAATTCCAATTCAATTTTACCAGTCAATATAGGAATGAGAGCTTGTGGTGTTCCATCACCAATGATATTGTAACCTTCAAGAACTTGGACATTTAAATTTTTCGTTAAATATCCATATGTCTTGGGCAATTTACGAATGAATGTATTTCTTGATAATGAATCAAAACCAAACATGAGAACATTTAAATTTAATCCACCCTCAGGTACATTCTCCCAAGTCATAGTTTTTTTTATGATTGGATCATCTCTAACACCAGCCAAAACACTATGCCACCTATTTTTTTTTAAATATATTCGTTTAATAATTTATTATTCATTTTTAATTTGTGTAATTTATGTAGAAAATAAATGAATAAATAAATGTGCAATAAGCTTACTGCTCGCCCTGCTGTGATTCACACTTGACATCCACAAAATCACTTTGGCTGAGTGAATACAACTCATCAGACTCGTAGGCATCACTAAGTTTGATTGTGTCGTCATTTACTCTCAGAATATCTAATATAAATGTGTATACAATTAAGAGTAGACTAAATAGAGTTGAAAATAAATATTATAATTCACCACACCTCTGAAAGCACAAGTTATTTGTCCATGGTGTTTTTTTGCCTTCTCTTGAATTATTAATTGCGATCCATCAGCAATAACCCAATCTTCAGGAGTGCACTTGATTGGTGGGACATCATGAATGAATTTTAGAATCTCAGGATTATTCACATCCAACTCAGGAAGTTTACATTGTTGAATATCATCATCATCCAATTTATTATGTTTTGCTGAATTTTTTATTAATTGCGATATATGCATTCTGCAAAATAAATTTTTAAAATTAAAATTCATAGAAGATTCATAAATTTTCTATGATAATTTATAAATTATTATACCACGAAATATTTAATACACACGAAATTAAATGCTATATAATGACTTACAACTTTTCACTATTTGAGATATCATTATCATTGAAGCTTAGCTCTGATCTTAACACTTGAATAACACAATAAACCAAAGCTGCTAATAATACTATAACCATTAATCGTCGACAATGACCCGTAGCTATTCTCATCTTTTATTTATTATTTATTCAAATCAAATTTCAATTGATAAATACGTGGCAGTTTGAAAAGTTATTTTGAACTGAATACATTCAAGGTAATATAATAAAATGTGACTAATTACAGTGAAACTATATAGCTTATCAGCATCTGAATACGTTTCAATATCTGATTCACATTATCCCAAAAATAAAAAAATATGAACACAAATAATATTAGTAAATTTCTGAAGAATTACAAAATAATTTATCAACGAATCTCACGTCATTATTCAACATACTATTGCTAATATGTCGATTTAAAATTTATATATTTTTCAGACAGTTATACGTGATGTATAAAATTCATGCAGAAATAAGTGTTGGCACAAATGTCGTTATATCATAATGAATTATCGTGGATAACATTCACGCCACGACCACGACGAGCTGTGGCATAATAATCAAAACCGCCGATCACAGTGGCATATACGTGTTAAAATATATGCCTAAACAAAAAGTTGATTGTGGCATATAGCTGCCCGTATTGAGCATGCGTTTATGTACATTATTATCACTAGTAGGAAGATTGAAAGTTGGCCATGCGCCACAAAAATCGATAACAGGCCATGTTTCTCATGCTGCAGTATTTCTGTACAATAGCACATGTGTCTGTACATATATTGTATATATATTTAAAATTTATACACGTGCTAGGCATGTGTTTGACACAAACAATTTGAGAGTCGCTGGTCAAATGAGGAAAATTAAATAATAAAATAGGTTGAAAAATTATCAAATTTACCTATGAAGAAATGTAATTCTGATAGTGGAGAATAATCGATCGAGGTAAAATTTATAATTATTGTCAGTGTGTGAAGGAAAATTGACCACGCCAAGGGATCAAATTAAATCCTCGTTCCTGAAATTATTAAATAAAAAAAATATATGAAAAGAAATTTAATAAATAAAGTAAAATATTTGAATAAAATATCATACTTCTGTTGAATGTTCACTCCATTCGCTACAAGTATCTTGAAGTGATTCTTCTCTTTCTTTTTGATAATTTAAATCTAAATATCTGTAACTGTCATAAATAGCAATTAAACAATCTGGAAGAAGACATGCCGGCACTAATACTATGGTCAACAGCCAAAATGATGGTGAACACACGAGTTGATGAAAAACCCAATACACATGTCCATCATATTGTCTAAAATAAATATAAAAAAAAAAAAGAATTATAATTTTGAATAATATAAAAATATATGTACACCAAATTTATATTTACATGTCTAGAGATGAATAGATTATTGCGATGAGAAAGAAAAATACTTCTGAGAAGATGATGCTGAATATAAATGGATAAGTCCAATATCGATTTCGCAATAAAAGCTAAGAAAAAAATAATAAAAAAGATAGACAAGATTTAATAAATAATTGAAGTTTATAAATTTATCCACACTATTAATTCAATTGTGTTTTCAAGTCTTACCTCCAAATTGGTTACTATAGTCACTAAATGAAATATGGTAATACTATAAGTCTCATAACCAGCTTCTGTGCTATCCCATAAATTAATTGGATTTATATTCCAGTATGTATAAGTACCGAAATAAATAATACACGTTTGCCATATCGCTAATGCCAGACAATATAAATGATTACTAATCGATAAAATCGACTGAAGTTAAATAAAATAAAATATGTATGTCTATTCGTGTTATATAATACCTATTAATAACCACAGAAATCTTTGATGTACTGATAACAATCGATTTCTCTTGTTTAATGTATAATACTGTGGAAAGTGAAGGAGTTTTGTAGCTGGATAATCCTGTGCCATTAATCCAAACATCAAAACAGGCAGTGATGTAAAAGCCACATTGAAACCCATGAGAAAAATACTGTCGTAAAGTGCCTAAATAAATTTATTAATAAATATATTATAGTATAAATAAATGTATTAATATAATGTAAAATAATTTTTATTTTGCTTATACCTGTGTGGAAAATCCATTGTGAATGCCAAAAAAAAATTGTGGCGTGATAAAAACAATGTTTTTGTAGAAAAAATACTGTGTAAGAATACTGATTCGTATATAGTACCAGTGGCCATGGACCAGAAGTGCTTTTCTTAAATACATAAATTTAGACAAGGCAAAATCAGCATTCATAGTTGCTTGTCTTCCTTCACGTCCCATGAGACCAATTCCAACATGAGCCTCCTGAATCATCGATACATCATTGCCACCATCGCCTATCGCAGCTGTTAACGGTCGTCTTCTCGAGTTTCTTATCAGTTGGACAATCTATCGAATGAACGATTGTGATTAATATTCGTGATACGTAAAAATAAAATACATATCGAAATAAATGTACAATAAATGTGCTATGGATTTTTATATTAATTCTTATCTTGCCTCAGATTTTTGGAGTGGTGACATCCTGCAACAGACAACAGCATCACAAGCCATGGCAACCATTCTTAAGAGTTCTGGATAACGTTTACAGGCAACTGCCATGCTTGTACCATCCATCATTAAACCATATTGTTTGTAAGGTTCCAATTTTAATCGTCGTCTAAAATTAAAATTACAAATAATTCATAAATTTAATTTTATACTATCAAAATTGATGTACAACGCGATATA
Organism: Microctonus aethiopoides; assembly: GCA_030347275.1. Taxonomy (NCBI): domain Eukaryota; kingdom Metazoa; phylum Arthropoda; class Insecta; order Hymenoptera; family Braconidae; genus Microctonus; species Microctonus aethiopoides. The sequence goes on along the minus strand of JAQQBS010000002.1, from coordinate 1,446,257 downwards.
ATATTTAATAATACTGAATAATAGCTTACTCAAAACTAGTTAAAGCTATAAAACAAACTTGGATAGTTGTTTGGCCCATAAGTTTTAATATTTCTGTACCACTTTTAAAATGCCCACTAGAAAAAGCAATATTTTCTGCTGTTTCCGCTTTATCACCAGTTATCACCCACACCTAAAAAGGTGTAGAGAGTATAAGAAAACAAAGATTAGAAAATATTTAATAGGCATAAATATATGAATAATATCATAGAGTAATTGAAAAAAAATTTTTTTTGTAATTTCGTACTTTAATACCAGCAGCGCGAAGCGATTCTAAAGTTTCTTCCACACCCTCCTGAAGACTATCTTCAATTCCTGTTGCACCCAATAACGTCAACTTACTTTCAATTAAATAATAAGCCTTTTCCACATAAATTTTTCGATCAATTCCAATGGTTTGTCTTGCTTGTTCAGCGATACGTTTAAATTTATTGTATTCTTGCATTGTTAATTTTTTAAATGCTATCACGAGTGTACGAAGTCCTCTCTAATTGTGAAAGAATCAAAAAGAAAAATTATAATACATTATTAATAATACAATAGAGAAGTAGTGGAAATTAAAATAATACTTTGGAAAAATCCGCAACATGAAATTCAGTCTCTGAAATTTTGCCTTCATTAATTATTGGAAATATTTCCGAGTCAGCACCTTTACAATATAACCAAACATCGCCAGCAGTGTCTTGCACAATCACAGACATTCGTTTTCTCTCTGAAACATATCAAAAAATAAATAAACAGTTGATAAAATATTTTTAATTATTTATAAATAAATACTGGTATGATTCATACAATTTATTATCTTTAAACTTTTTGTGAGTATATATTTAATTAAATTTCTTTTTCTTACCAGATGTAAATTCCAAAGTGTCCAATTTGGTGAATGAGAGAGTTTCATTACCAACTCTAATCTCTATTTCGTCTCCATTACATGCAGTCAACACAACTCCACATCTTGCACTGGCTTCTACCAATGCTTTTTCATCTGCGGATGCAGCCTGATATTCTGGTAATTTAGGATCCATTAACAATGAACTGTTCACTCTGGTGATGGATCTCCGACGAAAGCTCTGACGAAAAGCTGTTCGTTTAGCAACAATATCATCCATAAGAATTGGCGGTGCCACATGAACAGAATGGCAAAGTGTAATTCCAACCATAAAATGCCATAATTCAGGCGGCCAATTCACCACTTTAGCAGCTTCACGTTCATCACCATCGAGAGGTAATAAATATAATTTACCATTACAATCCTTTTCAATGTACGTTTTGCCATCAATTGAACATCTTCTAAACACCATTAGATTCTCAGTCAATGTGCCAGTTTTATCAGTGAAAAGATATTCAATTTGACCCAGGTCCTCATTCAAATCCGATGTGTTTGCTAAGGCCGGTTGATCATTCCTTTCATCATACATATCCATATCCCAACGGAAAAAATATGAACCGAGAAACTTCTGAAGCTCTACAATTGGGTACGAACAAATTTTTTATCCAAATAAAATTCTCAATCATTTTCGCATTTTTTTTTTTCATTCATTTGGTTGAATTAATTTTTGTTTATAATGTTTTTAGAAAATCCAAATAAAATATTACTCACCAACAGTTACATAAAGTGATATTGGAATGATGTAATTGAAGAGTACAGTGAAAGAGAGCATATCATTTATAAGTTTTGAAAACCCTATGGCAGTGTATTCACCGAGATAACTCGACCACAATTCATTGAATTCGTACAATACTTTCATCAATGTCGCAAACAAAATTTCAAAAAGAAGAATCAGGATCAAAAAAATCAGGTACCTATTTATAGTTCTGAGAAACAATAAATGACGTTAATAATGAGATAAAACATTTGTTAATTTTAAAATTAAATCAACATACTTTTCAACAGTTGAAAATTTATTCAGTGTCATTTTGGAGTTTAGAGAGAGCTTGGTATCAGAACCAGTATAAACACTAGCACCAATTACAAATTCAGTGTCTTTAAGACGTGATCCACGAAGTAAAATATTATCTATCGTAAGTGATCCTGTTGCACAATCATCATCAGCTAAATTGGTTTCTATTTTGCCCTGAAATTCGTAAAGATTCGCACGAGGATGTTGACAAGTGACCAGAGCTTCCATCGCCACTATTTCCTCTACCGATTTGCCCAATGTCACTTTAGGAACTTGCAGAGTCTGTAAATAAGAACAAAAACATTTAATATACTTGTCAATAAGTCTATTCCTATTTCAACACTTGATTTAAATTATTATTTCACTTTGAGATTTGTTTCTCCATCGAGATTTGATGTTGTAACATAACAACAACCATTAGGCTCACTGCTGTAGAAAAGAATAATGTCACATGCCACGTCCTCGTCCCTTGAAACTTTCACCATATCACCCACCACTATTTGTTCACAATCAATAGTCTATTTAAAAAATATTTATTAATTAATTCATTAACAAAATTACAAAGAGATTATAGTAAAAATTCCACTTGACTTACTTGCATACATTTATTACGAATGACTGTGACTTGAGTACGATTAACTTTGCTGTCCGATTGATGTCTAAGAAAGTCCTCATAACCCTGTTTAGCCGCAGTGACAAGAATTACGAATAAAAGAGGCAAAAATGTTGTTAAAGGTGAAATAGGTGAATCTATTGTCATAGCTATTATTGCTGAGACTAGAAAATAAAAATTTGCTACACGACGAAATTGTTCAAACAAATTTTTTGGTATAAAGTTCCACACTGTGTACTGAAAATAAACAAAATTAAAAATTTCCATTCAATATTAGTTACATGCTAATAAATTATATTACATAATTTTAAATTGTATAATTAAAAATTATGCTATTACACAATTTAATATAATTATTTAAATAATATGTGTGTACCTTATTGGTTCTAATTTGATTTTTAGGAAAACAAGTATTTGCAGAGTCACTACAGGAATCTATTCTGAAAATTCTGTGTTCGCCATGGATCGAATTGTTATTACCCTACAACAAAGATAACATTGAGAAAATTAGTTCGATAATGAGTAAGCTAATTATTATCTTTCACATATTAATATCAATGAAATGTTATCAGTTTGATAATGCATATCGCTTGAAGAAAAAAACTAACATAATTTATTTTTGTTTCAGTTTTTTTAAATCAAAACGCAGAAAATATGTTACTCTAAGGACCAGTGTTTATATTATAAATAACTCATCTGATGGCACGAATTGTCAGATCAACTTGAAGATTCCACGATGCTATTCAATAAAATAAATCTTTTAAATTTGAATTGCATGATGAGTATTAATTTTTCATACTCACATGTTGAACAAAAGATTTTCGAAAATTACGCCATTTGAAAATCCTAGGTAAACAATTACAGGACCATTGTTTTGATCGATCAACTGGTTTATCTTCAATATCAAGACGTGCACTAAATTGCTCCATCTTTTCAGACGCGCCAAACATCCATGTCGCTTCAGTGAACTTGTGTCGTTATTCAGTTAAAATATTTTTATCCGCACTTTTTTTTTTCCTTATGCCATTCCTTCTTGGACATTTCCGGGAATATACTTCACTAAGTGTTCGCAATTTATCATTTGTGTCGTTATCATGCTAACCAATGAGACGATAAGAATATACATGTATATATGCGTGAGGAAGTATACTTACTGCGTTAAACTTTATGCAAGTTGCCTTTCCTACAACGATTATACACCTTTCATTTTTCATAACGAGATAAATATAAATATGTCCATGTCAGACAAATGTATATATAAATGCAACATGAAATTCTAATTCAAAGTAATTAATGCGTCATCTTATTATAGGCTCAACATTAGATACGACAAAATAGGAATGCAATATTGTTCTATAATTTAATCGAACTGGACAGCAAGTGATTTTATATTAAACGCAAAAAGAAATTAATTAATTCAACGGGTGGATAATTTGCGGTACAATAATGTTATTGAGATAAACAATCGAAATCTCAACAATCGAATATTTAATTGATTATATTGTACCGATCCCTTCTCATATTATTTGGTTGTCAAGGAAATCTTCAAGGCTCACCACTGTCAAGGTGATAAAGAATGGTGAATGCAGTGAATGGATTCATTGTCGCGGTTGTTTATCATGCAAAAAATTCATGCGATGGTATATATACATATACATAAACAGATATTTTATATTATACATTTCCGTATTATTATACCAAGATGTTGCAATTTGTTCCTTTTTCAATATAAACATTTATTTTTATCGCTTTCTGATATTGTTTTTATATATAACTATTTTATATACACAGAATTTTTATTTTTTCACGATGTATTTTAATGTTTTATATTTTATGTTATAGGTGAAATGAATAATAGAAGGATATATATATTTGATCCAAAATAATCATTCAGTATTGAGCTTGAGTTTATCCTTGAGGAAGATAAGATATGACGACCGTCAGTCTATATCGATCATTACTCCAACAACAAGTAAGATTATTATTTACCAGGAAGAATATATCTGCATATCAACGATTGGTTGATAATACAAAAATAAGAAACAATTTTTGGCTTAACGATATATTAATTTAAATATATTGTTGAGATATAAATGAATTAATAGTCATATTTATGTCATGTATGATAAATTAATGACTCACCGTCAAACATAAGTATCTTCTATAACTCTTGAACCAATAAACAATAGATTCATCTTGCTGCATAAAATGCATGAAACTTGATTGATAATTTATCAATCCACTCATTTAATAATATATTAATTAAAAGGGTTATAATTTTTCACAGATGAATAAATAATAAATAGAAGGACACGAATATTAATGACTATAATGGAATTACACTGGTACTAAGACGACTAATGAGAATTTATTCATGAAAGCACTCGACTGTGAAGCTGATGATCGAAGTGTTAATCATTGACGTAATAACGCAGAACTAACATGTACTAAGAGTGGTATGTGTATTAATTTTCATTTCCAATCACACAATAGACGCTATTGGTTATTAGATACTTGAATATTATTCATATATATTTTAATATGTAATAAAAATAAATAATTTTAATGTGATTATTAAAGTATATTATAAATTTATCGATTTGCTACATTAAGAGATTTATTAAATCGTGATAATTTCAATAACTTTTTTGATAATGATGATGAGTGAATAGAGAAAATCAAAACTGTATCATGTTTATTTTCTTGAGTTCTTTTAATATTTATAAATAAATATTATATTTATATATTTGAAAATTTTTATAGATTTCAGTTTTATATTCAGAAATGATAGTGTATTTTTACATCTATGAAATGATGATTTATGTATAAAATCTTACCATTGTTAAAAATCGGAGTAAAGATGATTTATTTAGGCACATTATGAATTAAAAAAAATTTTTTTAATATAATTCTCGTGGAAATACACTAATGTACTTCAATATAATACTCGATAAAATATTGTGAACTTCAGTACACGATACAACTAATTTTTTTTTTTATCTTTCAGGTGAACTTATAATCAATAGATATTGCGGATATCAAAGTGAACTTGTATATGATCGCGTGTGTTGATTAACGCTGACTGATATAGATTTCCTAGAAAATTGTTTTTATCTATGGCAATTTTATATACGCATTTTTGGATTCATATTATTGTGTAAAAGTATTTTAAAAGTTGTTGGCGGTAATTCAACTTTGAATTTGCGCATGCGATAGTATATATATTCTTTAAATAAAAATACAGCGCATACAGCGACATCGTTTCAACTTTTACGTTTTATTCTGAGGTAGATCTTATATACATTCCCCATTAGCCAAGTGCGCGCACCGATCGTGCACCGTGCGTGCACCTAGTGTGCATTTTCATGTAAATCCCTGTATAGCCTTTGGTGGAGTGCACCAAATGCTATTGGGGTTAATGAAAATTATATCGATAACGAAGAGCGAAGACTGGTGCGTGTGTTATAAATAATTTTGCACCATGAGTGGGTATAACAAAATTACATTTCAATCATAATTGATAAGAGCGATGGCGCTTCAGTTTAAAAATATGAAATTATATAATTTATTTTTTTTTCTTAATATTATTTGAATTATCAATATCATTAGAATCGGGTATTGTTACATGAATATTGTTTGAATGAACATTATTGCGTATATTATTAATATAATTATGTCAATTATTTAGTTCGTTTAGGGAAAATAATTTATTTATTCATTAATACAAGCAAATCATCAATAAATGTTATATATAATTTATAGAAATGCGTAAATGAAATTCATGAATTAATATATGGTATACAGTAGTTGAAGGACAACATTTTTGAACCAAGGTATTAATATTATTTGAACAGTATTGGAATCTGATGAATACACATTATCTGTTTACCAAAATTCTCATCATGTTTGGTAAAATAATAACCAGCTCACTCATGTGGAAAAACAAAATTACGATACGCATAACCATCATTTTATTAACATTATTATAATCAGAGGTGGTATATATATATTTATTGCTATAAACGGTATTTACACAAGTGAATATGATTGCGTCGTATCCCTAGAGATCGAAAGTCAGAGGATAGGAATCAATATAAATACGGTGGAAAATTTAGTTTTAGTGTCAGATTAAAATAATTTTTCATCGTGAATTCATATATTAAATAATTATTATATATCTATTCACATCATGTTTCTACGATTGATTTGCGTTTCTATTTGTTTTTCCGCATTTGTTCAAGTAAAATTAATTGAAAACTATAATAAAATAAATGTATGTTATCTATAAATTAATTATTTTTATAAATTATTTATTTTTTTAGGTGAACTGCGGACCATTCTTTGGTAACTTTCAACCAGATCCTAATGTTGAACCATCTCATATTGGAAATTTTTTTAGATCCAAGGCTGATTTTTTTGATCAAATGAAAAATGAAATGAAAAAGGTAATAATAAATTCACTGTAATTTTTTAAATTAATTTTGATAAATATATTAATCTTAAATATATGAATATTTATTTGTTTGGAAGTAGTTTGTGCGATCGGGCACTGGTACTGTATCAAAAAACTTGAATGAATTAAATCAAGCGGTCAGTACAACAATTGATGCTTCTGGTCGACTAATAGATAGTGGCATTGCAGCTGGTATGCAATATGGACAAACAATTTTCTTGGCTAATACCATTGTGCCAAGAACTTTACTCGATTTGATATCTGATTTGGCAAATGACAGATTTATAAGTGGACAGAAAGCCCAAGATTTGTCTTATGTAGAAGGCAGACCAAAGTATCTCTTCCAATTTGTTGATGAATCTGGAAATATCATTCCGATTACTGCTGAAATTGCTCACAAATTGGTGCCTGGACTTTCTGTTTAAAAATTATCATTCATTCAATAATTATACATTGATATATCATGCATTAATTAATCAATGGTAATAAAAATGTTTAAATTGTAAAAAAAAAAATACGTGAGAAAATTATTTCACAATATTTGTTACACTTTTTTTTAATGGAATAAATATTGATTTGTAGAAATTAATGTTTTTATGAAATACAAATATATGTAAAGAATAATTTGATTGGAATTTATATAAAATTCGTTAATTATTGAAATCACTCGTTAATATATCAATTGATATATTTGTTTTCAGAATTTATTGTATATATTTATATTTATTACAAACTCATTGTGGATTTCTGTTTGATATAATCCACTTTCATCTTGTATCTGCAATAAAAATAACATATGTACATATATTTCTGTATTATTTATTCATCGAATTGGTGTCATGATTTATTGATAGACATTGGATGAACGTGCAACGATGCATGAAAATTGTGTATAAACGAATAATATCATGTTGATATTATTAAAAGTAATACTTAATAATTGCATACTCAAAATTATCATATTTGAGAAAATTATTGATGACAAGGTTACTTTATTACATTATATATACAATAATTATATTAATAATAAATATACCTGAATGAATATCTTATGATAACAGTAAACTTATGAAATAAAATCATATCATTTATTACCATATCGAGTAATTGCATTGATATTACCAATCACATGATCCAATGTACGTTGTACATATTATACAAAACTTAGTAATTAAATGATTAATATATTAATTCTCAATATTAAGTATTATAATTACATAGGCATATTTAAGAGAAAATAAATCATCACAACTTTTATATAATATTTAAGCTTTATTGATATATTTTAGTGTTATCAAAAGTTAATACACAGGTAATTTATAACATGAAATACCACAATAAAATAATCATCGATAAATCGTATCAGTTTATATTAAATTGTATGGTATAAATTATATTTTTAATAACGATTTCAATTATATATGTAGATGGTGAAGGCTATTGTCGACGTCTCAGCACACGCAAAAACCCTATTTCATGTGAGTCCAGTTTATGCAGTTTATCCAGTTTATCCACACGTACATTTTTAAAAACTTGTGGATCAACTGGATACCAAAAGTCTTCATAACCTTCCGGTGGAGGATGTTTTTCCATTAATTCCTGTGCTCTCGCATTCCGATCTTCAATGGTTGATGTCTGCTATAATTAAATTATAATTTATAGCTAACAATTTTGTATAATAATGAACAAATATAAAAGTATATAATATTAATATAAATAAATAATTTCTTTGATGGTTTACAAACCTGTTGGCAAAATGCACTGCTGATTAGTGCAATCAAAATCAATTGGAAAATCATTGTTGCAAATTTTAATGATATATGTTTTAATAAAATTAACGAATGTAACGTTTTTAATTTTATTTTTATCGTGTACTGAATTTCAGGATTTTTCAGTTACTTATATAGTCGTCCCCATCTTCGAAAATTTTCGATTCATACTATCAACATTTGACAAAACACTTGAATACACATTTGGCAGTTTTTCGTGGCACCAACTAGGTTCTGTTTCGTGATAGTGAATAATAAAAATTAAATGTAAATATTATTTTACTGATGTATGAATTTTTTCATTTATAAAAATTTATGTCATACTTTTTTTTTGTATTCTAATCTAAGTTCTCACATTTATTCAAGATATGAGTATTTGCACAATCTTCTATTGAATTCAAAAATATATATGGTCCATGAGTCATTGAAATATGACTAATATGTGACGATATCTATAAAATAAAATAAAAATTAAAGTACGTTTAAATATTTTGTTACAATTTTGATATAATATTCATTATTATAGATATTTAAAAATACTTATTTTACAAGAATTATTAATGCTTGACAATGTTGCAATTATAGAAACAATAGAATATGTTCTTTTTTCCAAAAATAAAATTAATGAAAATTGAAATAAATCGGAAGTTGGCACTTTAAATAATGTGAATTAAAATAGTCAACAGATATTTATACATCTTAATAACTTAATTAAAAAAAAAATTATTCATATAAACATATAAATAATTCAATCACAATCAATTGAGTTGATAAAAAATACAAAAATAAAAATTAATTCTCCCTACTTAACCGACTATTGACACTATCAATTTTTACAAAATGTACAAAATTTAAATTCATAACCTAAAAATTTCCCATATTACTTTCATGTGTTAAATTGCCAACAGGCGTGGCAGAAAACACAATATTTAACCTCCAACCAGAGGAACCTTTAAAAAACCCCATATTACTTTCATCGATAAGATGGCGCTGTATATTGCGCGCATGTAGGTATTTAGTAATAACCTAACAATAATTTATTTTATTTAGAACACACTAGAAAGTTTATTTATTTAAAAAAA
>JAQQBS010000002.1:1320265-1436300 GCA_030347275.1 Microctonus aethiopoides | reverse complement strand
CGTTTGCTCGCCGTTTTACTGAGTGGCGACACTTTCGAATTTTAATTTTGAACTGCTCAGTGACGTAAGACGCCACACGCACGTCGTTGCTAAATTGCGCCACGGATTGACAAAATCCAGCATCATACAAAGTACAAAACAATAGTGAACATACGATAGCGCAACAATCGCGTGGCGTACAATCCACAACACAATAATCGTTCACATATCAAATCCTAGTTCCTATCTATAATCTATCATCTGCCATTTTGTATATATACATATGTATATGTATATCTATATTGTCTAAAGAATTATAAAAATTCTTTGTAGCGACTGGTGTGCTTTAGTACAGACTACAGTTAACAGTAGCGTTTGCGGTTTCTTATTTTCTGTAGTCGTCTTTTGTTAATCCACGTTCGTCTCCATTCATATTGCAACTGATTGGGATCAGTAGAAGATAAGACTTATCAATTGCACCAAACTCGTGTAAAAATTTCAAGCACGTGTGGTGAGTATATCAAATGAACAAAAGCACTTATTCAACATATAATATAAATTAAAAAGCACATAATCGTTAATCATTTTGGCACTGTCTTGATGCCATTGATACAAAAAATTTCATCAACTGCAAAGCGATAAATTAATTGTGTTATAAATACGATAAATTACAGTGTCTCAGCCCAACAGTGCCATCAGCAGATCATTTAATATGCCAAAAAGTCTCGTCGAAGATTGGTAATAACGGTGAGGATCATGTTGGGGTTGGTTCTACCAATATTGCAAAGAACGTGTCAACGCTGTCAACGGTAACGAAAATTTCACCTCCATTGAGAGATAAACAAATTGATTTGATGGAATCTAAAGCCATGACGACAATTAAAGCAACACCAGCTACTGGTCCAAGAACATCATTACCGGTACTAAGTCATTTCAAGTATGAACATCTTGTTGCTGGTGTATCTGGAGGTGTTGTATCAACCCTCATGTTGCATCCATTGGATCTTATTAAAATACGATTTGCAGGTAATTTTGTTTATTGTGTAACATTGTTTTTCATCTATGAATTTTATTTTTATTCATTTTGCTCCAACCATTGAGACAATATATATATTATTTACATATATTTTTAATAGTATTATTAGGCGAATTCATTTGTTTCATTGTGTATTATACATGTATAAAATTGCGAAAGATGACGAGGAATTCTTCAATAATTCAAAGTATGCAAATGAAACAACAAAAGAATTCATTGTTATGTGAAAGTTAGTTATGATATTATAATTACATGTGTGAATATTAATAATCACGGGAATAAACAAATGAATAAATGCTATTTCGCAAAATTTGAAAATCCGTGAAATTTATAATGCTCACTTGAGAATTAATTTGTAAGATGAAATTATACTCAGGAATATTATTGTGATTTTTGTTACCTCATCATTAATAACGTCATGATGTGGAATACATTTAGAGAAAATGAAGAAAAGCTGGTGTAAGAGGAGGGAGAGGGCATTTAGTGTCACGAAAATAACTCTTGGCTTAGTCACGTCAGTTTAGTTCCCTTTACTTTCCATTTCATCATGATCCGCAAGCAATGTTATCTGAAATATACCTTATATTGCTTTCAGTTATTGTCAAAGGTTATTAAACAATTATAAATATAAAGATAAATGAATGAAAAATTAATAGAGATTATTGTCGACCTCTAGTAATTATTAAGAGCTATTAATTAACCAAGATTAATTAAATGGATAATGAGTATCAGTAATATGTGCTTTAATAAATTAAATTTACTTATTGAATTTCGAACTATATACGAAGGCATTAGCATATATTACGCCAGGAAATGCGTGGTTAGAAAGTTTACGCAATTTATCACACTATACATTCATATTTAAAGTAATGATCTCATTTTTTATCAATTCAACGATTAAACCAAATATAAAAACGATACTTTTTCATTATCATTATTGTAGTTGTGACTATTTGTTTTCACGAATTATGTTACGTATCAATGAACAATGAGACATTATGTACAAGAGGCGAGACAATAGTCAGGGATAATAATATTTCTTCTTCCAATGATGATAATTATAATGCTTGATATTATCATAATATTTCGAGAAAAATTCAATTAATACGTAAATTTATTAAGTTAATAATATTATTGAAACTGTCGATACGACAAATCAAATTATACTTCTGTGTAATTTTATAAGTAATCAATACACTTTTATTGTCGACAGTTAATGACGGAGTATCGAAAACTGCACCTCAATACAGTGGACTGAGAAATGCTATCAAAGAAATTGTGCGAGTGGAAGGACTGCGTGGATTATATCGAGGCGTTACACCGAATGTTTTGGGTTCTGGTAGCTCATGGGGCTTTTATTTCTTTTTGTTAGTTCACACTTTATAATAAATTTTTTGATTTATTTCTATTTATGCGCATGTACAGTATATCAGAGTTATTAAAATATATTTTAATTTTTGCAGTTATAATAGTATAAAAACATGGATTCAAGGTGGAAACTCAAAGAAACCTCTGGGTCCATCGTTACATATGGTTGCAGCTGCAGATGCTGGCATACTCACGCTGCTTATGACCAACCCAATTTGGGTAGTGAAAACACGGCTGTGTTTACAATATACTAGTGATATTAGATTGGATGAATCGAAAAGATATTCCGGAATGTTTGATGCACTTGGAAAAATTTACAGAACTGAAGGCGTCAGAGGATTATATAAAGTAAGTATTTTAAATATAGTAGAAGATTAATTTAGAAAGTTTGTAGTATTATATTAAATTATTGATTATTAATTTGTAGGGTTTAGTTCCCGGAATGTTTGGTGTTTCTCATGGGGCAATACAATTTATGACATATGAGGAAATGAAGAATAGATATAATAATTATCGAAAAATGCCAATTGATACAAAATTGGTAAGCTTATTTTGAGTTTTTAATTCACTGTACATTTTTTTTATTTGTCTAACAAACCAATTATGAACAATATAATTTTTTTTTTATTGTTTTTAGGCCACAATAGAATATATAATTTTTGCTGCAATATCAAAATTAATAGCTGCGGCTTCAACATACCCGTATCAAGTTGTGAGAGCACGTTTACAGGATCATCATCATGATTATCGTGGAACATTGCATTGCGTACAACAAATTTGGAGGTCAGAAGGCTTACGCGGTTTTTACAAAGGTTTATCACCGTATCTCGTACACGTTACGCCCAATATTTGTTTGATTATAATTATCTACGAAAAGTTTACTGGCGATTGAACAAATTAATGGACGAACAATTTTTAAATTGTCATTAAGTATTTTTTTTTTTTTTTCCTTTTTTTCTTCAACTTATTGAGGTAGTTATATATTTGACAATGAAATTTATCTGGGAAATTCAATATATTATTAACTGATAACAAGTCTTTTGTATAATCTACACATTTATCTTTACACTGTGCTCAAATGATTCATGCACAAGAAAAAGATTTGAAAACGCGTTGTTTTTTTTTAATTATTTTTCTGAATTCTATATATTATAAATCATTTGTCTTGATTGTTTTTTTCTTGTGAATTTCAAGTCAAAATTTAATGTCTTGTTGGAAATTTTGTGACAAATTGCACAAAAGAAAAGTTAAAAAATTAAATTTTTGAAACTTTTTTTGTTTATTTATAGTTTTTGACGAGTGTGAACGGAAACATGTATATATTTTCATGTCTATACCAGTGCGACGACACATTTATTATAAAAGAATTATTAGCAACGCACCTGTAATGACACATCAGTGGTATATTGATAATTGATGTCTAGAGAAAGAAAATATGTAAAATATTTAATGTACAATAGCATCAATTGGTATGCACCATTACGATGGTCATATCGTCACAAAAAGTGACAAATGATAGTTTGAATTTATTTATATTGAAAATTTTTCTTGCAATTAAGAGCACTTTTATTTGATAAAATAATATGCTCCACAGTGATAGTTTTCATCAATCATTTTTCTGATGATATATCAACTGTATCAATTAAAAATAAGGATAAACTCTATATGTTTAAATAAATGAATTAGACTATAATCAAATTGAAAGACGAAATTCAGTCTTAATGTCGTAACGATATTTTCGTGGCAGGTCCACTGATGATTTAGTAATAATAAATATGCAATAATAAACAATTAAATGTTTGCGCGCATATATTATCGTGGAAATTATATTTTTGAACCACCAGCAGTACGATTTTTGTCCGAATATGAATAAATAAAATATATTTATACATCTTAATGAAATCAAATAATGAAATATCAGGCTTTTTTTTTATATTTATTTAAATTCGACACGCTCCGGTTCAAGAATCGTACGCAGGTAATCAATTAAAAATTCAAATAATCCATGAATTTCATGAAAACAATAAGAGTAAAACGCAGTATTGCTGGTGGTTGTTTACAGGGGTGAAGGTTGGCGAGGATTTTACAAGGGTTTGGGCGTCAACTTGACAAGAGTAACACCCGCTACGGTCATCACCTTCGTTGTCTACGAGCACATGTCAGACTTTCTGCTGGGAATGCAGAGAAATTCAATGTAATAAAAAAAAAAACAGCAAAGATCAAATATTAAATTTTTGCTTCATGGATCGATTTTTTCTTATGAACGTAAAATTGTTTAAAGATCCTACTGTGCATTCCGAATTATTGCAATTACTCTATGTATTGTTTTCATGATTAATTAAAGAAAAAATTTTGATGAAAAACAAATGCGTTATTTTTGGTTTATATAAAAAATTGTAACGTATTTTCTCTAGAAATTTACTGTCAGATAAGGTTCTTTAGGTTCTCATTATGGCAGCTTTCACGTGGGCATCACATGATGAGTGTTTGCAATAAAATATAGTATTTTACAATATAATCATTCATTATATCGTCATTTATGTAATCAACTTTGGAACTTCATTGGTTGAATTATATCTTGTTCGATCCGAGATTTCCAGTAGTCAAAATATAATCTTATTGTAACCTTATTTGTTATCAATTGTTTGATATTTCCGCAATCGCCAATAAATTATAAGATGAAATAATTAAAGATTAAATAATCTTTGATTTTGTCCACAATAAAACTAAGATTATGTAAAATTTTATAAAAATCTTATTCAATTGTATGAATATGATCTAATTTTTTTTAAACAGATTCAAGATTTTTCATGACTGTTCTATTAGTTTTATGAATATCCGTACTATGATTAAATGATTCAAGGTTGTGGAATAAATAAAAAAACACAGAAATATTCGAAAGGAAAAAATTATTATCATAAAACTTGAAGAAAAAAAAAAGAAAACCCCCTGCCCCTTACAATCGTTGCTGTCTTCTTCAATTTGATTGTTTTTCTTTTTTTTTTTCATTTTTCTTTTTTTTTTCATTTTTTTCTTTTTTCTCTTTTTTTTGGAAACATGAAATTTTACAAAAGTTTATAATATGATAATGTTTACTCCAGTTATCCGCAATAATCCAACAAACTTGAGATGAAAAGGAATAAGGCAAAACGAAATTTCCCTCATTTGTTCCCTATATTATTACTTAGCAATCGTAAAAAAAAAAAAAACTTACAAAAGAACAAAAATAAAACGAAAATGAAGAAGTAAAACAAGAAATTCGCCTAATGATGTACACATCGTTCTTCTATCCAATTAATGAATAGAAAATCGAAAAAATGAATGCGAGTGTGAATCTTTAGTCAAATTTCTTTTGCATTACTTTTTTTTTTGCCCGATTTTTGTTGCTTTCTCTAAGTTTCTTTTTCGAACACAAAGTAATACAATAAAAATCAAACGAAGAAAATAAGGAGTAAAATAAAAAATAACCATTTGGTGTACAGATAATGCTGAATAACGAGGAATAAAAATAACATAACGGATAATTACGCTGAATGAATAATAATGATTGAAGGAAAAAAAATAATAAAGGTATTACCAGGAAGGAATTAATTGAAATAGTTGAAAATTCCTCTCGATTAAAACCAATTGAAGGGAGAGAAAAATAAATTGAATGGTTCATTTTTTTTTTTACTCCTTTTTGACGGCTTGTTTAGCCTGGTGCGCCTGTAGCACAGCGACAGCCTCCTCGACCTTGGCCTTGAGTGATTCATTATGCTCGAGCATATGAAGCAACTCTGAATTATCAATTTCCAACAGCATACCGGTAATCTTGCCAGTGAGTTGTGGATACATGCATTGAATAAGTGGAAACAGTCTTTCACCAAGCATTTGCTTTTGTTCTTGTGGCATTGCAGCAGCCAACATTGATGCAGTAAGTGGCTCCTGTCCCTGAATATGTACTGCCTGTTGTACTGGTGCTGGCGCGGGCATTGGCATCGGTTGTGGTGGATTGCGTACATTTAAATTATATTTATAATTGGAGGGTCGATTTTGCGACTGTGAAACTCCAACTGCTGATCCAGTCATTGAACGTCCTTGAATATTAGCACCGCCAACAGTTTGTTGGCCAGTGATTGGTCTTGCTGATAATGCGTTTCTCATAGCGCCAGCTTGTGCTGCCGGTGCACGTGGAGCAGCGCGGAACGGTCCTTGCATTGCTGCAAAGCCAGAGGTTCCAGTTTGAGCATTTGGACGCACTTGGTTAGGCTGTGTGCCCCATCGTGGTGTTGTACGCACTTGCGCCATTTGTGCAGGCCCGTAGAAACGTTGCGGCTGTGGTATTGTTGGCACAAAGAAACTTCCAGCACCACCAGCTTGATACATTGGTCCCATTTGTTGCATACGCAGATTTGACATTCTTTGAATATATTGTGATGCAAGATGAGCTTTACGTTCGTCTTTACGTTGCGCTAATGCGACGTAAAGTGGTTTTGTGCCAACAATGCGGCCATTCATCTCGGTAACAGCTTTTGTTGCTTCTTCGGGTGCTGAAAAGCATACAAAACCAAAGCCCTTACTGCGACCGTCCTCTAACATCACTTTAGCCGAGGTTATTGTTCCAAACGGTGTAAATTCTTTGCGTAAACGTTCATCATCAATAGTATCGTCTAAATTTTTGACGTAAAGATTAACGCCTTGATAACGATTCAATCGCTCAATCTTTAATTGTTCAAATTTGCGTTTCAATTCCTGTTGACGCTCTGCTTTTTTCTGTGCTCTACCAACATACATAAATTTACCCTCAGCAATTTCTTTGCCATTGAGCTCAATTACAGCTTGTTCTGCCGCATCAGGATCTTCAAATGCAACGAAACCAAAGCCACGCGATTTACCATCATCTTTTGACATTACTTTGTGGCTAGTTATTGATCCGTATTTCTCAAACATATCCCTGAGTTTTTCATCACTCATGTCTTCGCCAAAGTTTTTCACATAGACATTTGTGAAGAGTTTAGCCTTTTCTCCGAGTTCCTTTTCACGTTCTTTGCGCGGAATAAATTTGCCAACGTATACCTGAAATAATATTATTTAATAAGTTAATAATATTATTTTATTTTTGTTTTTTAAGCGATGATATTATTCAATTTGATATAAAATATATGAATATACATAAATATTGCTTACTTTTTTGCCGTTCAACAGCATACCATTAACTTTGTCGATTGATTTATTGGCAGCCTCCTCGGTCTCAAAATGGACAAATCCATAGCCTTTAGATTCACCAGTTTCGTCTTGAGCGACTTTACAACTCAAAATATTTCCGAATGCAGAGAATGTGTCGTACATAGCTTTATTGTCAATGCTACGATCTAAATTTTTTATAAAAACATTACCGACACCCGATTTACGAAGTGATGGATCACGTTGAGACCACATAATACGTATAGGTCGTCCCTTCAGCATGTCAAAGTTCATCGTATCCAAAGCTCGCTCGGCTGTAATAAAAAAATTTATTTTATCATCAATTTCACAAAGATATCGACAAAAAAAAATCTTTTTTTTTTTTTTAAATCATTCTTCATTTTTTATCTATCAAATATATTATTCCACGTTAAATCTACATATTCCATCATTTTTCCGAACACGTGGCAATAAAATATTCCTTTCATTAAAGCATGAATCATCTCAGTGAGTAAAGACGTAACGCCAATATGGCTTCCAGCAAGAAACAAGAATTGAACAACGACAAAATGTTTTTCATCTTTTTTTTTTTTTCGTTTCATCACCAAACAAAAGTCAAATAAAATTAAAAAAAAAAATTAATACATCATCCCGCTACATAAATTTCAACTAATAATAATTTATTAATCATTCGCAATACCACGAAAAAATAAAATATAAAATAAATTATTTTATCTATCTTCTCTATAGATATATAGTAAGTGGCCTTGCCATGCTTCCAATATGGTGGCCAAGTGCACGTGTTTTTATGCACGTTTGCGTGCAAGCATAGCAGGATATATACATGTATAATAATGCGAATTGAACGGCCATGCGTCCAAGTGTAATTTCGAATAAAAACCGATTGAAAAACATAAATAATTATTAAAATAATAAATAATATATACCATCAGCGGGCTGTTGAAAATTGACGTAGGCATAGCCGAGTGAGCGTCGGGTAATCACGTCACGACATACACGAATTGAGAGAACGGGTCCGGCTGTTGAAAATTTTTCAAAAAGCATGGCCTCAGTAATGTCCGATTGAAGATCACCCACATAAAGTGACGCCATGGGATAATTCGGTGCGCCTGGATTCATCTTGATATTATTTTATATTTGGAAAATATATTTAATTGGCTTATACAAATTGGATGGATAAATGAAAGTGTTGAAATTGGTTTAAATAAAAATGGCCCCGTTCACGTTGTGCCTTCAATATGGCTTGGGCTACGTCCACGCCTCACAATTACAATTCCAGTATTGTCGTATGATTAATTTCTTGCTCGAGTCGAGGATTTTATTTTTCTTTTATGTATGCACTTGGGCGAAATATTAAAATTTCACCGTTAAAAAAATCGTCGTTTTTGAACACATATACATACACTCGCGGCCTTTTTATTTCTTTTATTTCTGTCGTTACTACGTTTTTTTTCCACAGGACTTATTCGTTTTGCGGAGATTTTACGTTCTATAATTTTACGATTTTTTTGGTTTGAAGATTTTTTACGTTGTTTTTTTTAATTTTTTTGGATTTTATTATTTTTTTTTTGTTTTTATAGGTTTACTTTAGAAGAGTAGTTAATTCACGAATGGAAGTGGGTTGTGTGACCTATTTTTATGGTAAAAAGGAGACACAACCACACGTGAAAACAACTCTACTCTTAATGAGGAAGAGGCATTGAAAGTAGTTCGACGCGGCCTTATATATCAAGCCGTGTCACAAACATTACGCCAAGAGAAAATAGTACCTGCGATTCACACGGCATCTATCCAATGAATTTCAATATTTTAAATGAATATAGATATTTAAAAATAATTAATTCACCTTATAGTAGCACGTACATCATTAGTTGATAAATAAATAATTATGAAATTCTAATTCACAGCAAATTATTTAAATAAAAAATTTTCTAACATCACATTTAGATGTTTAATATATTTCAAATTTTCATCATCGTGCTTCTTTTTTGTTTCTTCAACTATATTAACAAAAATGATAGATGGCGCTAAATAAACTTTCTCGAAAATTCCTAACCTCTTTGTACGCTTTTTGACCCTCTGTTGTGAAGATTACATTGGACCTTTTTTTTTCGAAATTACGAGATTGTAAGTTGTAACTGTTGGTGAATAACCATAAGTGACGGTGAGGACTTGAGGTGTATTCAGGGGGAGGAGCATATAAAGTTCACAAGACTTGTACTGTAATACGATTTTTTATAGGTTATACATTGCAATAATCAGAAGGGATGGCTAATACGCGAATTACAAATTTTTTAATCAGTAAGAATCGCATTTATTCTCAAATTAACTAAACTATTATTTTATCAATTTCAACACCATAATTTCTAAATAATATAATGATAATATTTATTTGTTATAAAAATTACATGAGCTTATGTAACAATTTACTATTTTAGGTGGAGGATTTAAGAAGTGGGCATACAATTTATCTCGCTTCAATCAATATGGCGAGTAAAAAGAATTTACCATTTATTTTTTAGGTAATTGGATATATATAGTATCTACTAAAGTGCTAAATTATTTTTTAATTTATTCAGGTTTGATGCATGATGATATGTTATATGAATCAGAAGATGTCAAAGAAGCTCTTCGTCGTTTGCCTACAAAAATACTTGATGAACGTAACTTTCGTTTAGTTCGTGCCTTACAACTCAGTTGCCAAAAAATTGTATTACCCCAAGAACAATGGACAAAATTTGAAGAGGTAATTACCATTAATCATTACCCTTCTGAAATAATAATCATACAAAATAATTTAAAAGGAAAACAATATTATACTCATGCTCATTTTCATTCTCAGGATGTGCGTTATCTCGAACCATATCTTGAACAAGTTCGAAAAGAAATTAAGGAAAAGGAAGAATGGGACAAGGAATAGGTATATAAATAAAATATATTTAAGTAAAAAATTGTTAGAAGAATTGTAAGTTAATATCGATGTAAAACTAGATTGACCAAGAAAAAAAAATAACAGATCGTCTGAATAAAACTTGTGTCACTCTTTGTTTCATTGTAAAATTCAATTATAGGCCTACAGTAATTTTTTTTAAAAAAAAAAGTCCAATGTATTTATTATTTTATATTATGAATCATTTGACAATTGCGTTATTCTCCGATATTTATCCATCGATGTGTATATTCAATACAGATTCATACATATATATATATATATACACACACAAACAGGCAGTGTATAGAATAATGCGTTGTGAACACGTGTGCAAGCGCATTTAGGGGATGTAAAACTGAAAGCAAGTCTGATCGATCAATATTTCATTCCCCACCTATGTAGTTGTGATTTCCGGCACCCCGCCGCGTTCCATTCAACGAATATTTTCATGAGAAAAAAAATAGTTCAGCTTGATTCTGCTCTCGACAAGTAAAGGTATTACTTACATCAATTATCACTGTATATTTTATTGCAATTTAACGTTATTCGCCATAGCGAAGTTATTCTATTCACTGTATTGTCCATTTACTCTATTTGTTATTTATCAAATATATACATTGGATGTTACTCCAAGAAATTAATAATCATTCCAGCGAGTTTGAGAAATATGAAAGCAACAATATCGGTAAGAGATACATTTTATTTCCTTATATATTTCTCGTTTGTACATTAAAATTTTATTATATTATTTCGCGTATAGAATGGAATCAGCAATTTATTTGCGATGAAAAAATCGTTAGCTACTTATGTTTCAATCAATCTCTTTATTGAACTGTTTCGAGATGTCCTTCGCCGGCATTGTTTAGTTGCCACGCGGTACTGATGTACTCTAATTCTCTGACCTTTTGTTTTAATCAACTTGAAAAATTGTATCGTGACATTTATTAATTTTTATACTAATTTTTAAGTATTATTTAAATTTTTTTTCTTTAATTTTTCGCTTTTTTTAATCAATGAATTGTTAATTGATTGATGAAAATGTTACGTCATAGGCATATATATCCGATGCATTAAAACTATATCTGAATACTTCATGTTACTGCAGTTTCGTCCTTATAATGATTTTTTTTTCTTCCATCTGCATGTAAGAATGAAAAAAAAAAACTATTACTACTACTAAAATATGTAATAATTAAAATTTTGTGCGATTCTTTAGATGCAAACACGGAGAAAAACAGTGTATCAATCCAGGAGAATGCTGAAATGTGGAAGTTTCAGAGCTAAAATTAAAGTATCACCGAAAAATAAATCAAAGTGCAACGCTGTTATATTGGTCGGTCAATAACGCACTTTTATTATTGTGCACAAGCGTCATGAAGCTAGTGAAGCCAGGTGCTATGACAATTTACTACCTCCTCTACATGTACAAAGTCTTAAGAACCGAATTGATTTTATTACCCTCAAGATATAAGATATAAAACTGAGGCCAGAAAAAAAAATACATAAACTAATATTTAAAAGTAGCACACAGATGAACAGACATGAACTTGTTATTGTCAATTGACATGTACATATAAACAAATAATTGTACATATGACACGTGTATATATTATCACCTGATGTATATATACACTGTATAAAATTTGAGCGAGGCTATAATTTAATACTAACACTTACGTATTATTAAATGAAAAGATAAGAAAAAAGAAAACGAATGAGAAAAAGCGAGAGATGAAAAAGAAACAATGAAAGATTACTCTGGAAGTAAAATGGATATAAAAATAATAGATAATAATTTATTAATATAAGAAATAATAAAATATAAAGTTAATTAATTCTTTTTCAATTAAGAGTGAAAGAGCGAAAGTGAACGAAAAAAATGTCTGAACCGTATGATGTGAATTTAATATGGCTGGTGGTGGTAGGTTTTGTTGTTGCGTTTATTCTCGCATTTGGAATTGGCGCAAATGATGTAGCAAATAGTTTTGGTACCAGCGTTGGTGCTGGAGTATTAACTATCTTCCAAGCTTGTGTACTCGCGACAATATTTGAGATTGCCGGGGCTGTTTTAATCGGTTACAAGGTAATTAAACAAATTATTTTTGCCCCATATTCATTAATGAACAAATATATTTAAATTTATATAATAAATAATTATTTCAAACAGGTTTCTGATACAATGCGAAAAGGAATTTTAGATGTGACATTGTATGAAGGCTTCGAAAAGGAGTTGATGATTGGTTCTTTATGCAGCCTCGCAGGATCAGCAATTTGGTTGCTGATAGCCACAGCGTTGAAACTACCAATATCTGGTACACATTCTATTGTTGGTGCTACTGTTGGTTTTTCACTTGTTTGTAGAGGCACTGCTGGTGTGAGTGTATATTTTAATTACACAAAAACAATTTCGAAATATTATTGTATTAATTTTAAAAATAATTTCACAATAAATTCAGGTTAAATGGATAGCTTTAGCTAATATCGCTGCGTCTTGGTTCGCTAGTCCGATTCTCAGTGGAACTGTATCCGTCTGTATATTCTGGTTGATTAAAAAGTCAATACTACAAACCAGAAATCCATTAGACCGAGGCCTCAATATCCTGCCAATTTTTTATGGTCTTACTATTGCTGTCAACGTCATGTCAATCGTATTGGATGGACCTAAACGTAAATAGACACGTTTTTTTTTATCGTGAAAATTAATACGCCTAAATTAAATACATAAATTAATTTTATATTATTTCTTTTTGTTATTTTTTCTGTAATAATTCAGTTCTGAAGATGGATAAAATACCTTGGTGGGGAAGTACAATAGCTGCAGCGTCAATTGGTTTACTATCTGGTGTGTTTGTTTATATCTTTGTAGTACCTGCTCAACGTCGACGTATTCTTATATCATCGAGTAATGCCGATGGGCAAACGATTAATTTTGGTACTTGTAATAAAAATGAAACCACAGCATTGGCTGTAATTACTGAAACAAATACAACATCGACAAAGCCAGCTGGATCAAATACTAAACTCATTGAAATTCATCCACAAACATTGAAAGGCAACAACAGCGCAAGTCCACTTTTAGTAATCACTAATGGAGAAGGTGAAAATGCCGATGACGATAATGTTACTGGTCATGATGGCAATGTTCAACATTCTGAGGATAATTCTGAAATATCAAAGCTTTTTGCTTTTCTTCAAGTGCTCACTGCAGCTTTTGGTAGCTTTGCTCATGGTGGAAATGACGTTAGTAACGCAATTGGTCCACTTATTGGCCTGTGGGCAGTTTATGCCGAAGGTTCTGCACGCCAAGAGGCTGAAACTCCACTTTTAATTCTTTTATATGGTGGATTTGGTATTTCGATAGGATTATGGGTTTGGGGTCGTCGTGTTATTCAAACATTGGGTCAAGATCTCGCACGAATTACACCGACAACAGGATTTACAATTGAAGTAAACAAATGATTATATTAATTATTAACCAATTTTTCAATAATTTACAAAACTATTTTATATATATATGAATGAAAATTTATACATGGAATTCTTTTATTACAGGTTGGTGCTGCGTTGACTGTACTTTTAGCCAGCAAAGCTGGATTACCAGTATCTACGACTCATTGCAAAGTTGGTTCAGTTGTTTGCGTTGGTTGGGCTTCACGTGGTGGTGAAGGTGTTTCATGGAAACTTTTTCGCAACATCGCTTTTGCCTGGCTCATCACTGTACCTATTGCTGCATTATTATCAGCAGGTTGTATGTTCGCCATGAAGCAAATAGTAGAAATGTGATAAGCAATGATGTCAATCGCTATACGAATATTGAGTATTTGTTGAAAAAAAAAAAAAAAAAAGCTTAATAAACTTGTTGTCAATATCGCCATTATTGAATAAATTGTTCCAAAATGGTGGATATAGATGTATACAATATGTCCAATGAATTATTATTGGTTTTTATTATTCCATTGTAATTATATTAATATATTTTCTGTCTTTATACTGATGTTTTTTATTCATTTTTTGTTTTTGATTATACAAATGCCTAAACTCTATTAGCAACGGTTGAATCAATAAATTTCGTTGTTATAGAGATGAATGAAAAGATCCGAGTGACCGAGTGTGCTGTTAATGAAAGTTGAATTAAAGTATTATTGTTTATTAATTATTTATTGTTTGATATAAATGGAAGACATACCTTTAATACCTGGATATTCATTTAGAGATTGCGTTGTGAGTAAAATTAATATTGAATATAATGGTACATGCGAGAATTTATAAATAAATGTTATTCAAAAGGTTCGAGATCACAAAATCAAGCACAAATTAAAATACTCCGATGGCTGCAGAACTATTTGCGATTCAAATGTTGGTATTGGAAGACGACCAGTTGATTCTTCCTCATCGGCGTATGCTCAAGATAATCCTGAAGAAGTTGTGTAAGCATAATAATTGTATTATAATATTATATGCAAATATGTAATGTCTTGCAGAGTTTTATTGATGAAAATATATGATTATGAATACTGCAGATATGATCCAACGTTGACTTATGGACGAGTAAAGCATTATCCTTATCGTCCAGTGATTCCTCATTATGTATTATATGCACAAAAGTGTTTGAAATTTAATGCATACTTTCGTGAAAATGTATCCAACTCTTCATCGGAATATCATCGCGTTCGACATGTCAATATTATATACTTTTTAGAGGATGACACAATTTGTGTTGTAGAACCGCCAGTTGATAATGCTGGTTTAGTTCAGGGTAAATTAGTGAGCCGTGCAAAAATTCCGAAAAATAAAAATGGAATATTTTATCACTGGAAAGATCTAAACGTTGGAATCGATATAGGTAAGATAAATTTTATACATTTATATTAATTTGTTCATTCATTATATCTATGTTAAATTGTTTCCATTTATTCAATGGAATTTTATAGTAATCTATGGAGTGATTTATCACACTGTAAACTGTGATGCATTTACAAGTGAATTTTTACGAAGTCAAGGCATTGATTTGGGTGCTAAAGAAGTGCCACCGCCAGATTCATATATTCAAGATCGGTTGGAAAAAGCAACGGCTTCTCAAACAGCATTCGCAGCATCGAAACGAGCACACTTAAAATCACAGGATATTCAACGAAGAATGTTGGAGTATACTGGAATGGTTCTTACATTTGAAGCAATATGGAATGATGACTTTTATCAAGTGATGTATTTCCTCATGGATGATACAATTATGGTAAAAGGAATTGCAAGTTCAAATGATGGTAAAGATCCTCATCGTGTATTATTAAAAAGAATGAAAGTACCGAAAAATTGGGCAGATGTTCCCATCTCATTTCCTAGCATTTATCTTGAGCGTAGTGATGAAGAAGTCGTGGAATATTATGCGCCAATTGATCTGATGATTGGACAGACAATTTTTATATATGGAAGAAGTTTTTTTCTTTATGATTGCGATGATTTTACCAGAAAATATTATTCTAAAATGTTGAATATTGAACAACCATCACGAATGTTACCCGCCAATTTAGAACCACCATCGCATCGCAAAGTTCACAACCAAGCTCGGCCACGAACGTCACTAGAAAAAGGTGATAATAGAAAAAAAGACGTTGTTATTCGTAATATATTTAGTCATCCGCATAAATTACGGTATTTAGCATCGATGGTAGCAATACATCCTGAAGATGAGGGGCGCGATTTTGTTTTTGAGTATAATCTCAGTGATGGAAAATTAAAAATTAATGAAATTGGTAAACGAAATTCTGGACATCGTGCTGGATGTTTTTTATCATTTATGCACGTACCGAAACCAAAAAAACGAACTGACGATGACAATTGCAATTATGGTTATGAGAATACTGATGTTGATGATGATGAAACTAATTATTATACTCCGGAAGATTTTTTCATTGGGGCACATATAAATGTATTCAATCACAGATTTATTATTGAAGGCGCAGATATTTTCGTCTTTCAATATATTCAAGCTAATCCTGAGAAATTTTCGCCAGCTTTAATTGAAAATATGAATAATTACTTTATGAAAAAAGAAATGATAAAGGATAATTCAATTGAACAACAGGATCAAAGTCAAGAAATAATAAAAGAACCAATTTTACCTGTTAAATCACGCGTCGATTCACCATTATGTGTACAAAAGGCTGACCCGATATTGGCATACAAAGAAATTTGTAAACTTAATGAAAAGGCTAAAAATGAACGTGCTTCATCGTCACGACAAATTTCATGGGCTGATCAAGTTCAGGTACCTTGCAGATTCTAACACAAATTATTTCTATGGTACAAATGATGATAATCATGATTGAATCAATTAACAATAAGAATCGTCAGATTTGTCATTAAAGAGCAGTACAATAACATTAATAATTATGTTTCTGTTGCAATTTTTTCTACAGAATTGTGTTTTACAGTTAATCATATATCTTTAATTAGTTATCAGTATTTTTTTTTATCTCATTTATTTCTCATGCAGCTCGCATAATAAATCGCAATCATTTTTGCACATTCTGAACATGATCCACGATGCGCGCATTTTACAAAATCATAAAATTGTCCGGTGCGCATATTGTTAAGTTAAAAAAAAAACAAATCAAAACAAAAAAATCATTGACAGAGTACATATGTTTTTTTTTTGTTCTGTCGACTGCGCGATCACTAATTGTAGATCGTGTATATAATTGTAAATTACATGATTAAATCATAAAAATTGATTTTCCAGTCGCATTTCGTACCGATGAGGCCGTAGGCACTGAATTTCACTGTTCACTGAAGACTGAATGTCTCTCCTTCTATTTCTCCCTCCCTCTCTCTTTTTTCTCTCAACCCCCTGCCCTTCTTCACCAGCTCTTCGTTTTCTTTTTCTTCCTTTCTATCTATTATTATTCATATAATTATTATTATCATCAATTTTTTTTTTCCAAAGTCACACTTGATCGAGCAATCATAATTTTCTCGATCTATTAAACCAACCATTAACACTGAGTAATTATTAATTAAATTATTTTCCAGTGTATTAATTGGAAACATCAATAACGAATGATGATCAATTGACGTTTGACCAAAACAATGAGGTTCACTTGATTTTTGTCAAGGTAGATCGTAGAGATGTATGAGTCATCTTGGTATGTATTAATTGGGATAAGTAATAGGTCCATCATGAGTCAGTAGCATTAATAAATTCTTTTATCATTCCTCTTTCATTGTTATCAACAATATTATCAGAATTATGTATCCATTGCTACTGTCGTGGTCCCCGTCCTCTGCCACGTCCTCCATCACGCTCCTGCAAGTTATAAAGTTCATTTATATTTTATTATGTTTTGCATATTTATCAATATATTTTTTTTTTTTTTTTCAAATCAAAACTTACTTTACGTTGATGCGGATGGTGTGAACTCTGATGATGAATATGATCTCGTCCCATATCATTTGTATGAGGCCGGCCTCTATACACTGATGGTGGTGGAGAATGTTGATGATGCTGTTGTGGATGTTGCTGCTGCTGCTGTTGTTGTTGTTGTTGTTGTTGTTGTTGTTGTTGATGATGATGTTGAATAGCACTCATTGGTGGACCTTTACGTTGATCCTCTTCAGCTTGTCTCTTTTCATAATGTCCAAAATCATCGAAGATACTTGTTGAATGACGATACGTATGTAATATACGTAAAACATGAACGCCTCGTGCATGTGGTACTTCTTGCGCATCACGTGAATTAGTTACTGGTTTATTTTCATTATTTTCTAATCTAATATGACGTAATTGAGTATTGGGTACGTCTTTAACATAGATCCAACGAACGCGAAATTGTCCTTTCCATTTGTCTTGCGACCATACTGAGCTGTTGCTCTGGTAATCAACGGATGAAACCATTTGTGCCATGCCACAAAAATGACCGGAGCCATTAACAGAGAAAAATAGATATAAAGGTGCACCTTCTCTACTTGCCTCCTTAAATGCTTGATCAAGTCTCTTATTACCATGCTCTGTACTGCACCATATTTCATATTTAATCGAGCGATGAATATCATCCTCTGAATATGATTTAATAACGAAAAATCTTGCGCCTGGCGCTGTTTGATCAAAGTCCAATGGATTATAATCATTCTTCACTTTGAGCTCATCAAGAACAGGATGCGATATAGGCTGTGGCGGTGTCAAAGGAGGTGGTTGCTGTTGTTGCTGCTGCTGCTGTGGCGGCGGCGGCAGCGGCTGCTGCTGTTGTTGTTGTTGTTGTTGCTGTTGCTGTGGCGGTTGTTGTTGCGGCGGTTGCTGCTGCGGCAACGACTGCTGCTGATGCGGATGATGTTGCTGTGATGGCTGGTGATGACGGTACTGATTAGACATTGGCTGAGGTTGATGTTGAAAGTGTTGGTCATGATGATGATTATGTTGAGACTGATGATGCTGCGTTGGATGATGAGATTGTGGAGGATGCTGTTGCACAGATTGTTGCGATAGCGAATGCTGTTGATGCTGCTGCGGATGTTGTGGCATTTGATGCTGTGGATGCTGCGTTTGAATATGAGGCATTTGGGATGATCCCGGTGGCGATGATGGCGAAGGCGGACGCTTCCAACTTGGTGGTGGCGTTGGTCGTTGCCTTTGAATTATTGGTGGCACTGGCACTGGTGGCGGAATTTGCGGCGGTAATGGAACTTTTGGTGGAGCGGATGATGATTTACCCTCACCCCATGTGCCAATATCCATATTATGTTTACCAGGAACAATAGGAGGTGGTGGCATACCGGCTTTTTTTTTCATTCCCTGATTGACCGGTGCTGGTGGCACAGGTTTTGCCGGTTGACTCGCCACACTGGCCCACGTTATTTTCCTCTGCTCCTTGGGCTCCGATTTGTTCGATTGGGAAGACATACTCTGATCATGTCGCGATATTTCACCGCCTATTGATAATCCCTGAACGCCTTGATCAATTGTTTTTACATCACTGCTGCCAGCTGCATTTTGATAATTCTCATTGCCACGAGGTTGTGGATAATATTCCTCATAACGTGCTTTCCTTGGTGTGCCCCAGGCATTAAAATCACCATTGCCCGCAGGAAAATAATTGAAAGCTGGTTGCCCAAATCCACCAAATCCACCGCCAGCCCCTGTTGAAAACATTTGATCCATTCCATATGCATCATGACTTATTTGCCCACTATATCCAGATAAAAATGCGACTGGGTCAGTACCATTCGACCACGTACCATCGCCTGCTCCAAATGTCTGATATTGAAATGATGTGTTGGCGTAATAAGGATAAGGCTCGCCAGTGCCAATCGGATAGTTTGAATGATGCTGCGTGTTATTACCACCTCGCCAGGAGTCAAAATTCGATTCATCCCCTGCATGATCAGATTGTTGCTGTTGTTGCTGCTGCTGCTGTTGTGCCTGATGTTCCTTGGGACCATTGCTCGCTTTTAAAAATAAATAAATAATTAAACAAACAAATAAATAAACAATATCCATTATATATTTTAAATAATTAATATACCATACAACATATTTCTATTATTTTGTCTTTAATAAAATCCAAAACATACCCTGACTGTTGGCTTGTCCTTTCATCCGCTGCATTCCGTAGCATGTAAAAACAGATTAATCTTTTAAATTGTCCTTGTGTGTGGGTCTTTCTCAAAGACTTATATCTCGGTCCCGGTCCCCGGGTGACGAACTAACCTGATCTGGCACTGCACTTGCCAATCCAGCAGACATAACCTGTGGTCTGGTCCAGTAAATGCCTCGTCCTGGCGACGACAATACACCACCGCCAGGTTCTCTTTACTCAATTATTTATTCAACACACAAAATTACACAATATTCTCTTCCTCTACCTAATAAATATTCCCACAAACAACATGCACAATATTATTGCAAGCTTATTTGTTTATACGAATTAAATATCAAACTTTGGAGCTGTGGCAGAAAAAAAAAATAAATCTAGATAAAGATGAATATTATGGTGGACAATATCAATAACTAAAACACAGTGAGGTCGATGAAAATGATTATAATAATAAGGTGGACGATAAAGTGATTAAGGACGGAGCGACAGGGAACGAAATACACCGAGATCTATATTTCTTCTATCGTTATACAGTTCTACCTCATAGAGGCGCACATACACCGCATCATACACCACACGCTTTATCTCCTTCTTCTTCTTCTACTTGGTATAATCTTTCGTCTCACTTCAACTCTCCCGGCTTGAGTTGGCTTTAGCCGCTTGAGCCTAGCCGCGTACAATCAAGTCCGGTCGCGCTTTCAAGCGCAAATAAATTCAATAATCTATACGTTGTCACTACACAATTCCAATGTATTAAATTTTTGGACTTGTTAAATTAATAAAATTTTTTGCGATTTTGATCTTGAGATTATTTTTCCCAGAAGAGAGAGAAAAGAGCGGAGGTATATTACAATATATTGCGTGACGTACACTGACCCCCCGACGTATCTACCACCTATATCATATATGTTCTATGTCCTATGGATAGTCAAGTGTTTGGAGTATTAGTGTAATACATGTATAAAAGTAGCTATGTGTGTGTATGTATGTGGGCAGGATATATACATGTGTATGGGAATTTTTCCAATAGTACCAACGTGATGGTTTGTAAAGAGAGAGAGAGAGTGATTTTTATATGAGATATGTATAATCATTGTCAATTATTGTTAATGGGTGAATAATAAATGTGTATAACCTATCAATTTAATGGGAGCATATTTGTTTTGAGTGTTGTTGTGTTAGATGATTGATTGAAGGTTAAATGTAGATTTAAAATTTTATTTTTTAACATCAATATGACATACTTTAGCCAAATGTCAATGACGATTTTAAAAATATTTTGTCGTTGCGCGCGTAAAAAGCGAATGCTAATAAAATGTGTTTTGTTATTTTTATTTTGGCCAACTTGGATGCCCAGCAGCGCTACTACTGCTCTCATATGGAACAAAAAGTTGAAGCGCCATGCGCGCGCAGTTTTTTATATGAGTATAGGTATATAGGTATGGTATTTGTGTATAAACGCATGTGAGAATGTAGATTTTTTTAGAGGATATAACAATTTTCCCGCTATTTTACTTTGATTATGAATGACAATATAAAGGAGGAAGTAATTTTAATAAATGTGCAAGTTTATTTATATATTTTGCGCTATTGAAAAACAGATTCGTATATTGAAGCATCACAATGAGACAAAGTTTTATTTCTTATCAGTAAAAATTGAGATAAAAATATCAACAAATATATTAATATGTGTAACAAATAGAAAATAATTCGATGATGTATTAAATATATCAAACTACAATCATTTGAGTATAAGAAAAATATCGATTTTTTTTTGCATCAAAGTAAATAATTTCTTCTTAAACAGTGGTTATCGTAAAATAAAAAAAAAAGGCCACTGTTAATGCAACTAACAATTGACATAATTTATACATACACTATACAGATAAAATTTGAGAGTTCTTTAATTTATTTACGATCTGAAGAACTCGATTACTTTATTAAAAATGTATTACTTCTTTAATATTGTGACTCGTCTCAATGATTTGTACGTTAGTTTTTTTTTTCTTGATACTTGACGCAATATATTTGTTTATTATAAACACATGATAACATCTTCAAAACTTTACAATAATTCTATCTTCAACATTATTATCTAAAAAATTGATCAATAAATGGAACCTACGATAAATAATAAAAATAATTGTATATCTACAATGACCCGCGTGATGCCTATTATTTACTAAATACGACAATATTTATTTGATTTTTTTTACTGTATTCAAATATTATGCTACCACCTTGCCAGAAATTTACTGAATTGAATCTTTGATTTACGATTTTCGTGAGCTGTCTGTAAAATATATTCATCTATGCTTCAAAACATCAGGTAAATATGAGGTAAAGATCATTCAAATGATCATGCCATTCACAATATCAATATTTCATTGACACTGAGTGTAAGGCATTCCTAAATCATTTTACAACATTAAATACACAATTGCTTCATGATAATTCACCTATTGGAGCATTTTGTACCCAAAGATCATGAATAAATGTATACAAATCATCACTGACTGCCACTTTATACGGAGTGGGATTCAAGCTTCTTTTATGATCAGTTCTAAGAGTTTTTAATGACTCTTTAACTCGATTTCGTGCGTCTTGAAGTGTCGCGACTGGCTCAACAACTTTCCCTTCCTTCCAATATACCTAAAATAAAGACAAAAATTGAATTTAACATCTACAATAAAAATTTAAAAATAAAATGAAAAATATTTTAATTACATACCTTGTGCAGCGTTTCGACTGCTGTTGGAATAACATACGCTCGTTTTGACTCCTGAAATGGATGTCTACACAAAACCCGTTGGCCAACTTGTGGTACAGGTTCATTTGAACGTTGAAGTAAATCAACTAAAGCATGACCATCAGCACCGTACAATCTGTAAGCATTTTTTCTACCAGGTATCGTAACTTTATCTACTTCTTGACTCAATTTTATCCTTGGCTGATCATTAATTTCCACCATTTTATAGACACATCCAAGCGCCGGTTGTCGTTGACACGTAACAAGATGTGTACCAACGCCAAAACAGTCAATCTGATGGTCTTGTTCATTTAAACTCATGATAGTCTCCTCATTGATGTCATTTGAGGCGACTATTGTCAATTGACTAAACCAAGGGACATTAAATTTTTCACCCAATATCTGAAACATTTCTCGGGCTGCTTGACTCAAATATGCTAGATCACCACTGTCAATTCTGATACCAACTGCTCGATAACCCAAATCAGAAAGCGCCAATGCCACAGCTGAGAAGTTCAACAGTCCACTCCTATGATCAGAATACAAAACAAATAATTATATAAATGATAATATAAAGCTAATGTCACATTTCAATCCGTGCGTTCCGATGCTGGATGTAGCCGATTTATGAAATTAATCTAAATGTCGATATATAATCATCTTTAAGGATCCATTGAAATTTTCAAATTAAGCGCAATCTCGTTCTCAAGAAAACGTATTTTTTTTTTAATTCTGGAGAATCGAGTGTCCACAATCGCATGATTAGTTTTATTTTATATATATAATATATTTTTACTTTTCATGTATTGATTGATTGATTGATTGATTGATTAATTAATTTATTTATTAGGGCTGAATTGGGAAAGGCGCTATATAAGGTATAATATAAAATATTCAAGATAAAATACTGAAGAATGAAAATGAAAAAAAAAATCCCCAAATGATATACATACATGTTTGATAATTTAGCGATGTTATATGACAAAATTAAACGAGCATGATCTATGAAGATAAGCGAAAAAAAAAATTGACAATGAACCTCTGCATCAAGCAATAGAACGGACAATAAAATCAATTGGTCAGAAACACGAAATCATACCTCACACAGAGCTCCCCCAATTCGCCTGGTTTTAAATAGTCATTGTTGTGAGACGGAGTTCTTGTCAGGCTCTTGCGGGGCCTGTCTTGTTGCACGGCATTATAGCCAATCTTGTTATATTCAGATTTAATTGAATCACTTTTACCGGATTTTCCATCGGTGTAACTCACAACCCGCTTGTTTTTTGTGTCATTGTATTTAATATTTGCTCTGCGGTTACGTGCCTGCTGCTCGAACGATGATTTTATGCTATAAATACACTAATGTTAGAGAAAAGTGTAATTTTTAGCAAAAAGAAAAAAGAATGATATGCATCGTGAGACAGTGGCATTAATTTCAATCGTTTTTCCACTGATAAATCCTCAAATTTTATCCATTATCATATATAAAGTTCACACCATTGTTAATATTTATTCATATTTAACTTCGTTGTCACTATTCTAAATGAATCATAACGTGACAATCATGAATTGGAAGAATTGGAAATAATAAAAATGAATAAAATCTCTAAGTAAAGAAAAAAAACCGTTGCTTGATGAATAATTATTACTGAAATAATATCGAATTATGAAATTACGACGTTGATTACTACCTTTTGACATCATAAGTGTCAACGAGTGCCATAAATCCATCTGGAAACGCAATTGCAAATCCAACAAGCGCTGCTAATTCACTGTCAGATGCCTCCATCACTCGAGAACCCAGAGCCAATGCTATTGCATCACGATACTCGCATGCGAGTTTCAACAGATCAAATTCCTTGCCAGTTTCTTTATGAGCCAGGAACTTTAATACACACAAATAAATAATTGCATTACTAATTGGCATTAATATAAAAAATAATTATGTAAAATATTGTTGAATAATATACTTTTAATTTTAATTCATCGAGGCCTGCAAATGAATTGATATAAGCATGAGCATGAGTGCCTCGTACAGGGATGTTGAAAAGTTTTCCAGCAAGAATGTTACTGGTACCGTCAAATCCACCTAGATAAAAATATTCGTTTAAATAAAATATTTAATAACTTAATCACTCATGAAATTAATGGCTTAAAGATAAGAGAAGATAAATGTAAAATGAGTGGAAAGTTTTAATATACATAATTAATGTCTAAATAATTGAAACAAGTTTTCAAGGTTGCGCATCCAATCGGCTTGTTAGAAATTATCCAAAAGATAATGCAAACATTATCGATTCAAAAATAATTAACACGATGTTATCTAGTTCTTTTAAAACTAGCAACATTATAAATTGAGAGGGAGCGTCGTTACACCAACTGGCACGGTTTATCGACTTAACCAATTGACTTCTACAATTGAATTCCTGGTCGTCATGGTGAACTACAGCAGTCTATTATTTAGACATTAATATGATCTATATATTTAAACTTTTTGAATTTTATCTTGCGCTCCCCTTGTTTACTCGTCCTCATTCATAACCTTCACCTCATTTTCCACACTTTATGTAAACTTGAATTGTACCTATGTATGCATATTTAGAGGCGCTAAGGCCACCGTCGGGACCTTGAGCTCGTCTCAATCCAAATTCTAATAGGGAAACATTATTCCCGGCAACCATACGAAATCGTGCTGCATTTGTTGCCATTAAACTTGCATAATTAACTAACGTTAAAAGAGTTGTTTCCAATAGTTGTACCATAATTAAAGGACCCTCTACCCTTAGAAGCGGCACTCTACAAAAAATAATTCGAAATCAATGATAAATCACAAAAATTTTATATCAAATATTTATATATTTTTTTTTTTGTTTTACCTCGGAAACACTACAGAACCTTCTTCTATTGCATGAAGAGTCACGTCTTTTGGTGTTAGGCTTCTTAGGTACACATAAAATTCTGGTTCAATTGAAACTGGCATCGTAGTTTTTAAATATTCAATATCTGAATTTGAATAAAAATATTTACGATATTAAAAAATATATATTAGTGATTTATTATTAATGAATTTGTGTATTAATTGAATAACTAACCACTTTCAGAGTACTTGAACTTTTCCAGGAACTTCAGACATTCTCCTAATCCAGCAAAAATTGTAAATTCACCCCTGAATGGATTTTTTCTGAAGAAAAGGTCGAATGTAACGTAATCATTCATCTTTCCACACTTCCAATAAGCATAGGCCATTGTTATTTGATATAAATCTGCAACGTATCAGTATGTAAATTCACAATAAATCAAGCTATTATAAATGCATTAATCATATAAAAAATGCCATCACAAAATATTAAATTTCGCATATTTAATTAACATGATGTAAGACTAATTAATATTAAATATCCTCATTGCGTATCATATAAATTATCAAGTTTATGAAATTAATGATATATGATTGTAAAAAAAATTATTCATCATTTGCTGAATCAATAATTTTTATCATAAATTCATATATAAATCATAAAAAAAAATAATTAATAATCTCTATCATGATCGATTATTACATTTGAGGTTAAACTCATGCGATAAACATGAAAAAAAAAAGCATTAATACATATTTCATACCAGTAAGTAAAGGTTGTACGACGCCATTTTGTTCTGTGCCACCTGATAACCTTTCCTCGTCATGTAACATTTTTTCCAATATCACAATATTAATTAACAATCAAAATATTATTTTTCCACCTTCAATTACTTGCTTTTTTACATATCCATCAACCCCCAACTTATTTTATATCAAAACAAACTGAACTGTAAACTATTGCCGGCTAATCATTGATGGCGCTAGATGACATCAATTGTATACACGCACATTCTCTCTCTCAACCAAAGTTCAAGGCGGGAGAAAAAAATGTGAATCTTCAAATTTTTTTAGTCAAGTTACAAATTATAATATCGTTATGTTATTTTATTATGTAAATCCATATGTATTATTACTATTTATTTTTGACTTTTGTGCTTTTTACAGATTTTTCAATATAAAAATTATTATTCACGAGCTCAGCGACGTTCTCAATTGTTGCAACGAAGCTAAACTGAAGTTAAAAGCTCGTGGCACAAGAATCACGCAATTTATATGGCCTGTACTATACGTTTATATTTTTCCCTCTCTCCAATTCACATACTTATTCGTTGAATTGAGTCGATTCACATTTTTATATAAACAATGCGGATTGGAATATTTGAAGGACGTATTGAACCGCATCAAGATATATAATACAGATATATATGCAGCTACTTTGCACATTCAAACTTTGATAACCCAATCTAAGAATTGAAAATTCAAAATCTACAGTTTGCATATGTATATAATATACATATATATCATATATGTAGAAAGTACTATGTAAAACAAATGTACATAATATGTTCTTTGGGTAATATATGCCATGTATTTATCCGTATTGAGTACACTGCGGTAATGCATGATAAGTTTTGAAACATGGCGATAGTGAGTATATAAATTATGAACTTATAAAGGTTGTCATAAAAGGTATAGAAATTAACCTTTGATCTTATGGCTGTCGTTATCATATTATTATAATATATTTTTATGGATTATAATATTGTATATATTATAATTATAGATTATGTATAAATAAATATTGAGAAAAATTGCCAGTGGAAAAAATTAAATTAACCGTCATTTGTGATTAACTTTTTTTTCTCTTTGCAGTTCTATTCTTTTAGCAGCTAATAATATGGTTGTATGTACAATAATTATTTTTAAATTACATTGGAATACAATTGTGGGAATAAATATAAATGGCATGAAAAAATTGATATTTTTGATTCATAGAAAAAAAAAATATTTTGATATATGTTGTGTAAGTATTTATATTTTTATGTGTTTTCTAGTAAATAAAATTAATTGACCTGATTGATACATGACAAATATTTATATTGCGATAAATTAATGATGATGTATATTGTATGTGTATGGTTGTAATTGCAAAATGGTGTATTATTTATTATGTATATGTATATAAATATTTTTGTATAAATTTCTAACCTAACTATAAAATAAAAGAGAAGTTAATAAGAAATAATTACAAAAAAAATATTGAAAATTATTTGGATAGGATGTAAATAGTTTCATTAAAATCATTTTAATACAATACAGGCATTAATAATAAAATAAATTAATCACCGGGAATATTTATTTTATATTACGTTTTTTGGCGCAAATGTATAGAATTTTAATTCAACATTTTTTCCTACAACTTTAATTCTTGCATTAAGTATTTAATTCGTTTTAATTTTTACATGTTTTTCCCTATTGTTATCTAAATCTATTCAGACTCATTTGTTTATAGTAGATATTATTATCCGTATCTTCTTGATGCTACATGATATCATCATTTGTTTATTTAAACTGGTAATAAAAATAATAATAACATTTTTTCGCTCTATCTGCGAACAAATAATTCCTAAAAAATTGAAATTTATACATATTATTTAATACGAATGTATACATATTTATAAATTCATAATTTCTAACTTGACACTTGATCTCTCACTTATTACAGTCTCTCATGTCATATTTTTCATATACATTGTCATTAAAATCATGTATTATTTAGTATTTATAAATTGTTCATGAAGACTTTGACAAATGTATATCATTACTGATGATTTATAAAACAATTTAATACTAAATTATTTAATTTTAAAAACTGAGTTTAAAAAAATTAA
Organism: Microctonus aethiopoides; assembly: GCA_030347275.1. Classification (NCBI taxonomy): domain Eukaryota; kingdom Metazoa; phylum Arthropoda; class Insecta; order Hymenoptera; family Braconidae; genus Microctonus; species Microctonus aethiopoides. The sequence goes on along the minus strand of JAQQBS010000002.1, from coordinate 1,407,714 downwards.
TTAGGTCATTTTTTTCTAGGAAGCGTGACAACTTATGATGAAAATAACTTGGCAAAGATCCCTGATTTATCACAGATCTAGATTGATAATATACATATATATAATATGTACGTATATATACCTACATTTATGCATATATATATTTCCTATCATATACACATTTTGTATTATTTTCTATTTATACAAATTCTGTAAATCTCAACAATTTATTACGAAAAAAAAATTTGCAGACCGAAATGATATTAAAATTGTTTGACATTTGTGCAATATTTAAAATTTAATTCGTACATAGAGTAAATCGTGCACAGTAAATAAATAAATAAATAAATAATATATATTGCAGAATTTAATACTTCTACTGACACTTTTGTCATGGTCATTATTGTCATGGCAATATATTATTGTTAATTAATAAAAGAAAATTCATTTCGATCTGTAAAAATCATTTCAACATTGTTGATTAAAAATGATCATTCAATAAATTTCTTCCTAACATTCTAAAAAATATAATTTTTCACATATAAATTCTAAAATTAAGTTAATAAATCTATACAATGAACAATATATATTGACATGTTAATATAAACATATCAATTTATCACTCGTGCCTTATTTAATTCTATTAATTTGATTATAAATTATTTATATTCATCTCATTAAATCAGCTGCACGTTGTCTATCTCTGTGCACTTCTTTAGGATGCATCCTCTTGCGATGTGAAAAACAATTACCAGAACTTGCAAATGCCTTTGGACAATATGGACATTGATAAGGTCGTGCACCAGTATGTTGATTGATGTGAAATTTTAGATCTTGATTACGTTTAAATGTTTTGTCACAGAGTGGACATGCATGAGGTCGTAAATCCGAGTGTGTAATACTGTGTGCTCTAAGAGTTGAATTAGTTGGATAAACTCTGCCACAAACGCTGCAGGGAAATTGGATTCCACCATGATACTCTTTATGTCGAAAGAGATTCGATTGAGTTTTGAAGCTAAAATACAATCAATTCACCTTTACTAAATAAAGTTTAACATTTTCCATTATCAATTATATCACAGTTGATTAAGATAAGAAAAATATTTATGTATGTACTAACATTCTTCCGCATATATCACAGCCATATTTTCCTTTAGGCCTATGTGTTTCCAAATGAACTTTCAAATTTCCTTTAGTTGATATTTTTTTGTTACAGATTGGACACACAAAATTTTCACCATTATTAAATGATGCAGAATTATCGGTATGATCATTGTAACATCGTTCAGCATGTGGTAAATGTAACCACAAATGATTTTGTAGATTTATTTGCGATTCAAATGAACGAGAACAAATATCACAATCGAAAGATTCTGTGTTTGTTAAATCTTCAGAGCTACCACGATTATCTATTGACTTGGATAGTGCATTTCTTTGATACTTTCTTCTTGCATCATCCCCTTGCATTGGTGAGTCTCTGAAAAAATTAAAATTCATAAAGTAAGTGAAAAGTTTATTATAAAAAAAAAAAAAAAAGAAATTTCAAAATCTTAAACGAAATATGAAATATAAATATACATACTTAATTATTATATACAGAAATGTATATTAATAAATAACTGGTATATATAAATATATATATTTTTTTCTATTTACAGTAATTTTTGAATTGTGGAATTTACTTGGATTGATAATTCCTGCTTTCATCATTATCAGAATTAATATCAGACGCCTCAGGGGATGGCGAACGATCTAAACCACATTGAAGAAATATCATAGGATCAACTTTCACTTCCATTTCTTCCATAGTCGTAAGAGACACTTCATTATCAATTGAATGCACAGGAAGTATTGATAAATCCGATGGACTTGATGGCTTGGTATTCCCCTGTATGTCTGGTCCATCCTATAAAATAATATCCACACAATATTAATTCTAATTAAATTATTACAGATAAACAATTTCCTAAACATGATCATATCCAAAATCTCATGATGAAAATAATTTATTTATTAAATCACAACATACTTTCCGTATCAATATGGATCTTAGTAATCCCTGATGATTGCTTTTTTCATTATCATCACCAATATCATCCTCATCATCATCATCATCGTCGTCGTCGTTATCTTCATCATCATCATCCGGATATTTCGTCTTTCTATCCATGTCAGATGATTTATAAAATTGATACTTCAACCTCTCTTGCGCTCTATGTGCCATTGTAGCAAAACGATGAATCCCTTCCAGTCGTTTCATACACGTGAAACACACCATCTTTGGCAGTCGATCGTCTGACGATACCTGTCCAAAAATATTTTTATATTTAACTGTATAAAGCTGCAATGAATATTGTCATCATATCCAAATTAATATTTATAATTTTTCTTTTATTCAAGTCCATCAATTCATGTACGTTTGTAACATCATATATCATTTAAGTCGAATGTTTAATGGATGATAAAAGTATAAGTTTTTAGTGAAAAGTAATGATGATTCATGCATATGGATATATAAATATACTTATTTGATAATGTAACAGTTAATATTAATTATTGAAAGACATTTGTCGCACAGTGTTAATAATCATTTACATATTTATTCGGAATAATATATATTTATATAATATATTGCTTTGTCTACATATACATGTATGTGTATATATGTATGTATGTATATGCAAATGTATTTCGTTACGACGGATATGAGAATGCGCGCGATGAGAGAAAAATTCAGTTTTTATCGCTGTTTATATGTAAGCACATCTCTTTCCTCTCGTTCGTTTTATACCTTGGTGTGCAATCGATAAAATGCTAATTTTTCACACTTTTCTGGATGATGCGCGAAATGGTTGCCCCGTAAAATTTAACCTTTGGATAAAAAAATAATTGCATCACAATTATACTTTTAATTTCATATATACCCTTTTCGTGTATAGTAATAAATTATTATTACCTTCAAGTATTCAAAATTACTACTGCTATACAACATTTGATAATAATATTTGTGGCGCTCGGATTTGTTTGAATTTTCTGTTATTATAAATAATATAATTTATTTTAATACATTATTATAAAAAAATTCGGAATATAATTGAGTATGAATTAATATATAATTTATACATATAGGCATTTTAAAATTAATAAACTTACCAGAACATATAAATATTTTCTAATCTTCGTTTGAAGATAATTTTTTCTAGCTTCTTCTCCAAAGATATGTATCCTGCCATTATTATCTGTGATATATTCTGCACAAATCCTACACTGTAATTCTTCATCAGTATCATATTTTCTTGTGTCCATTTCAAAAATTCTTTTATTATATTATCCGCAATGAAGATTAATTTCAATCAAACATACAACTCATTGCAAATAAATAAAACAATAACAATGCCTTTTAAAATCGATGAATATCAAGTTGAAAAAATAAATAAAAAAGAACAACTGTTTATGATTACAATGATCATCGATCATTAATTTTAAATATTGTCACGCGATTTATCTTGGCTTATTGACCTTTTTACACCAGTCCCACGCATTTTTTATCTTCTTGTTTATTCATTGTCCTAAATATTATCCGCAATTTACCCGATTTATTCAGATCAAAAAAAAAAAAAAAAAAAAAAAAAAACAAATCAAATATTTGATAAAGTAAAAAATAATGTAGAGTGCGTGATAGCTAACACGGATGTACATATATATCAAAAAGCGTATATAAATACACTTTTACATCTATATATATATATATATATATATACATATATATGTATGTATATATGTAGTGTATTTTCAAATGATGATTCTGAGAGGTCAAAATTCGAATTTCAGCTTTAGACAATTTATTTTATTATTTTTTTATTGTCTCGTTGCCGCTATGGCCACTGTGATTGATAAAATTACTCTGACGCGTTCTCGACGCTTTAAAAACTACATCGGCGCCGGGCGTCGGCGTCTACCCCGAAACGAGTGCTCAATACAAAATATATAATAGCATTCGTCGATTTGAAAAAGGTATATGTGTATATATATAAATATATATGAGAGAATAAAATCGCTCGCGCTGGCGCGTTTGTGCGCGACATTCGCAATCGTTCGCGCGTCGCAGTTATACTTATAATGTACAATATACCAATATATATACACATAGATTAAATAGAATATGTACATAAAAACACATACATTGTAGAACAAAAATAAAAAGCAGACTCTTTTATATATATTCAATCATTATGATTATTATAAATAAATGTAATAATCAATATGATATAATAAATTAAAGAGATTATTAAAAATTTTTATTATTTACAAATATTTGATTGATATATTTTTTAATTTGTTTAATATATAATTTATATATGTAATATATATATAAAATAAATTTATGAATATGATGATTGAAAGAATTAATTATATATTATTAATAATAATGATGTGTCAATATTATAATTATATTTTAGCTTTGGTTTATTATTATAATTGCTAAATGTTTTTTTCTCTGGGTAAAATTTTATATAAATTAACAAATGTCCTTTTTAAAATAAATTCAATATTGTCAATATGATTATTGTATCGGTCCATAGCATTATTATTATTTGTATGTTTATTATATAATAATAATATTATTACGAATCCAGAGCGAGTGTACTCATCCCCACTTTTTTAGTATAGTTAAAAAAAAAATCAATACTTACTTAATAATTAGCAATTAATAAGGACCATGGCACATGCGTATATGAAATGTTAATTGTAATAATAAATTATTTAATATGACTTTGAGAAGAATAATTGGAAATAATATTATAAATAAAATGATATGTATATATATGCTTATAATTATTATAATAATAAATATAGTAATTTGTCGTCGTGAAATTGTTAATGTATATTATAAACAAGGGAATAACGTTAATTGGCTGATAACCTTTTTGGCAACAAAATTATTATGAAAATTATTTTAATACAATTTTTTTGGTGTTTTTTGAATGAAAAATGAATAAATTTCAATGTAACGGTTTTGAGTCGCTTCTTTGTAGTATAAATGAAAGGCCATTGGAACTTTGGTCCAAGTGCGTGTCATTGGAAGGAAGTATTAAAAGAGTCGAAGATACGTCATTGAATGGTGATAAAGTTATAGAAATTATTGGAAAGAGTGAAAGAAGTAATTGTAAAGATTATATTGCAACGTCTATTAGTTGTCCTGCTGAATCAACGGATTTTCTCAATACAAATCTTCCTGTACTTATTTTTGTTATTAAGAATTTGAAGCGTGAAGGGAAAATTGAATTCCAGGTCTCAAATATACAAATTTTAAAATTATAATTTATCTCATAATTTGTAATTTTTTTTTTTTTGTAAAATTTAGCTGGTTGATCAATCAAATTTCCGGCGAAGAATCGTCTTGATTACTAATACAACACGTGAAAAAATACCAAAAGTTTCACCGACATCGGCATTTCTTCCATTTGTTCTTGAGGAAGATTGGAATATTCTTGAAATTAATTTACAAAATCTTTGCCTTAACGTTTATGGAACAGAATATCAATCGCTTCAACGTTTAATTGTACATCCAAACTTTCGCATCAGGCGAATTTATCTTCAAGACCGTCATTATGAACATGATGAAACACCTAAAGAACTTTATCAAGCTCTAATTGATCTTTATGCTATGAGAAGAACTTTCAAATACGTAGATAAAAATTGCCAAACTCATCCACCAATTAGTGTTAAGAAATTATCCATAATAAAAACGGTGAAGAAAAAACGTAAAAAAAATCCAGAAGTGTCGATGTAAAAAAGAATTAATAGTAAATTTTATTAAATTAATTTAGAGTTATATTATATGAAAAAATTGCCTTAACATTTAGCTTTATTTTGAATTGGTAAAAATAATTTAAATTCCGCTGGTAATTCATCTTCAGAATAGAGTCTATCTGAAAAATAAACTCGGCGTATTCTGCAATTTGCGTGTATTTGAACTCTCAAAGTCTCAACATAATTGGTGCCGTATGCTCGTCGTGTAAAATCGGCGAGGTTAAATTGAATTTGATTCCAACCATCGTCAAGTCTCATTGGCATGGTGCAAATAAATGGTTTTACTCTTGTTGTCGATTGATAATTGCTCGCACGAAATCGTCTCCGTACATTTTTATCATCAATCACCTGAAATACATTATTTTAATTGAAATATATATTTGACGAAATATTAAAATACATTTTTTTATTCAGATATGTAGGTATATATAATATATTTTAATTTACCTGAACTTCAAAGGTAAAATATTTCTTTAGATTCTTAATGATCATCACGAGAAAAGGCAGTTTAATTCCAAGAGTTTTTCGTGGATCCGCTGGACACGTAATATAAGTTGTGCTGACATTACTACCAAGTATTTCAAGCACTAAACTCTGAATGTCATTGTCAGTTATACGTTTTATGTGTCCATTTCTAACTTTTTTATCCCATATCTGTAGTGGTTTACTTCCAATTGAGTATAAAATTGACAGAAAACCGCTTTGAAATGTATTTTTGAACATAGTGATTTAACAATTACTCAATTAATTAATTTCTTGTCCTTCAATGATCTGAAACAATAATTTTTTTAATTTTAAATTTCATATACATTATTATTAATATATTATCATTAAATACTCCAAGGACGATAATATTTACCTCAATAAAATTCAGATATAACAATAAAAATGATATAATATATAGGTGATACTGTAAACCCGATTATTGTTATATCAATATACAATCTTGTTTTTGTTTGATCGATACAACCACTGTCACGTAAAAATTTTCATTGTGATGAATAACCAAATGTGCTAATACATGTAGCACAAACAGGACTCACAAAATCTTATATATGTGATACAAAAGTATAATTTGCATATATTTTTGTAGGTTATGTAAAGTCCATAACACATATATTGTGAAAAAACCGCTAGACGCTGCAACCTAGCGGCAATAATAAGAACTATACCTCCATATAATAACTATACATATATACATCTAACGAAAAAAATTTACATAAATACATATATACTCTTTAAAATAATGCTTTATATATGTACATACATATGTGCATAAATTTAATATATATTGTACATTATACATATGTACATCTTTTGTACGATGGAGTAGTTTGAGGAGTAGGAGTGAGTAGGAGGAGAAAAGAATACACAAATTGTTCATAAATAAAGAATATTAATTTGTTATTTTTATTTTTAATAACTTTGTTTTAGTATTATTACTAATTATAAATGATTAAAACTACAAAGGATTAAAAACTGTAAAAAAAATCTCGTGAAATACACGGGATTATTATGAGTGACGTATTGAAGCCTATCTAGTGCAAATGCCTGATGCATCATCTTCATGGTAATTATATTAATTCTATATATGTATTGTCATCCACATTTCTTTATGGAATAATATATTTTATGCTTATCATCAAGCGATGGATCCAAAGTCAAGAATTTGAACAACTTTTGTCACTTTTATTGTCGTGAGTTTTCCATAGGATTTTTGATATTTCTTTTTGTTTTCAGTTTTCATACATTAATAAATGAAGCAACACTTATCCGATAAATTGTGAGGTTAAAAAGAGTAGATTATTGTATTCTCAAAGGTTATATTAACAAATAACTATCATTTTTCATATATTTATTATTGTTATTACTTTATTGTCTTGCTATTGTATTGAAAAATGTATTAATGTAGGGAATGATGATTGATTGAAGCAGCGACTTAAACAAATTATTAATAAGATATATAACAGAATTTTTGATTGATATATTTGTAAATTTCAGGATGAAAATACTGCTAATGTTGTATTAAAAGGTGAAACTGGTGATAGATTTACTTCAACAACATACATGGAAGATATTTGTTCAGGAACATTCGATAAAGTCTTCTTGCCAATAGAAGGTCATGAGGTGGACTTTGCTGATGAAATGGTGATGATACAATAGTGTATGAAAGCTTTACAATTGTCACAATTAATGCGTTATCATCATAACCGCACCATTAAATAACAAAAAATAAAACATTACTTCATGATTATAATGCATGAAATATATTTCCAATTGTCTGCTAGGTTAAACTTGAGCTGGAGGGTCAAACGAGCTCTCACCAAAATTGGGTAGGCCAGATTGCAAATACAAATTCAAATATCTGTGATCGTTCTAGCGGTATACGTCCACACTTTATTCATTTTGAGGATCGCAATGGTGTTGACGATAATGGGAGTGCAATAACAAACGTAGACAAGCTAAAAAATCGTTATGAAAAAGATAAAAATATATACAAGTGTCAGGGTAAATCAAATGACATTATTGTTCCAGCAGCAAGTCTTGAAGACGCTTTAAAACATCAAGGATATCCTAATATCAATCAGCCAAAGTTTTATAAGATCCAGTGCTCAATTTGTAAAAAGTGGTTTTTAAATAATGACTCAATGATTACTCATTTGCGTTCGCATTGCAATAGTATTGCAGGACGAGAGGGTTTTCCTTGTCAAATTTGTCAACAAATATATCCCGATGAAACAAGTCTTCATGATCATATGGTGAGTCATATGGAAACAAATTCGCCATTAGAGTGTACAGTTTGTGAGAGAAAATTTGCATACAAGTGGCGTCCAAGAAGTCATATTCAAGCATTTATGTCGCACGGATGTTTAGATATTTGTAATTGCTGCGAGAACGAGTCCACTGGTGGGCAAACAGTTAGAAGAACTGACATTGATAATCGATTGCATTGTCAGGCGTGCAAAATGAATGACGCAAAACCCAATAAATCATACAGGCCAAATGTTAATATTCACGTACCAACAAATGCAGGTGTTAAACCATTCAGATGTAATCTTTGTCAACGTTCATTTGCTCAACGGGCAGCGTTAAATAATCACATGTTGGCGCATAGCGGTGAAAAGCCACATGCATGCAATATCTGTGAAAAAACATATAAACGAAAGTCCGAGTTGGTCAGACACTCAATGGTACATACTGGCGAACGTCCATATGAATGTAAAGAATGCTTAATGACATTTCGGGAAAAAGCTAAATTAAATTCACACATGCTTGTTCATACCGGTGAAAAGCCACACGAGTGTCATATTTGTCACAAAGCATGCGCAAGAAAATCTGATCTTAATAGCCATATGTTGTCACACACTGGCGGTCAATATGATTGTAAAGTATGTGAAAAAATATTCACTCGTAAATCCGATCTCAATCGACATATTCTTATTCACACAGGTGAAAAGCCATTTGCGTGCGATCTTTGTGAGATGGCGTTTCGTGAAAAAACACGATTAAACTCTCACATGTTGGTTCATACAGGTGATAAAAGACACACTTGTCATATATGTGGAAAAGGATTTCGAGAAAAATCTAGTTTAAGAAAACATATGATTATTCATACCGGAGATAGGCCTTATGAGTGTTATATATGTAAGAAAGCCTTCACTCAAAAGACAACATTGAATTCTCATATTTTAGTGCACACTGGCGATCGACCTTATGAGTGTAGCACATGTCCTAAAACATTTAAAGAGCGATCTGCATTGAGAAAACATTGGCTAGTGCATCTCAATGAACGGGGCCATGACACTCCAATGTCTACAAAAAAGTATAATCATAATAAATCACTACTCGGTGTGCCACACACTGCCACCGATAATACTTCCTCATAGTAATAAAGAAAAATAATAAATTTTTTTTATAGCAAAACGTTATTAATTTTTAATTGTTGAAAATCCGAGATTGTGAGTGGTATATTTTATTTGGTCGTTGAAAAATTATTAATCAGCTGATGTATTTCAATATTAATTTCTTTCAATAGTTTCATTTGAATTATAGAATTATATTATCTCAAATTGATATCTCCACTGCGCAATCAAATATTATTTCATGTGGATAATTGAACAAATATATGTATAATTAATTAATCATTATTGAATGTACAGAAAAAAAAAAATGTGTTTTGAACAAAAGTTATGAAGCGTAATTAATCGCATTTGTATAGAATTTAAAAAGAATATATGTATAAATAAATGAAACATATTGCCTTAATCTTTCAAACGTATTACAGAAGTCTTATTATATCCATAAAGTGCGATAATTTCACCATTCGGATGCCATTTTCCATTAATTACTGCCATTCCTTGTGGAGATTCAAAATATGATGGATTATGTCCAGTTCGCCATTCAATAATAATAGAAGATTCAGAAAATATTAGTAAACGTGTTCTTGTTGGTTCCCACGAGATTCCTAAATAATTCCACACAATATTAAATGTATTATCAATTATTCCCAATTAATTTCTGTAACTTTCTTTCCATACAACATACCTGATATTGAATTTTTCAATAAAATATAATCTAAACTATCAGCCATAAGATCCCATATCCATAATGTGGATGGATAAAGCTGATGCTTTATTGCTAAAAATTTTCCGCATGGACTGAACTCCAGGATGTCAACAGCAGCAATACATATTTCATAATTATTTTGCTTTGCGTCAATAATTATATTAATTGGCCTCTCATTTATCTCATCCACTGATAATTAGAAATTACATTAATTTTTTTCTTATAAAATAACTATCACATTTTTTATATACATAATTGTATTTGCATATTTACATGGGTGTCTTTGATTCTGCTCTGCAATTAATCGCGATACGGAATTATTTCGGGAATTTTTCTTATCAATGGTTACTTCCTTATAAACTCGTGATAAATAATGTTCCTCCTTTATCACGGGACTACAATATAGCTGGAGAATAATTGACCATGTGATATGATTAATTATGACGATCTATACATAATTATAGTAACCATTAATATTTCCCACTGTTAAATTAATATATACGAACATTTTTTAAACAATAAATTTATAGTCAAACCGTTTCATTGTAGCCAGCAACAGCTAATAATTGTCCACTTGGACTAAACACAATTTTTTCAATGCCTCTAATAAACTCTCTGGAAAAGCCTTCAACCTTTAATGTTGTCATAGATTGATTATCAACATTATCTTGTCCACTAAATGCACCAATATGTGCATCAGTTACTACTGAATATATTAAAAGTCTTGATTTTCCAATAGTTGCACACCAAATAGCCAATAATTCACCATTATTCGACCATCGTATTCCATCAATGCTATACAATTTGTCGCACATTAATTTCTGAAATAATAAAATAACATTGAAATCATTTTTTTTATTTATTTATTTGCATTATTCATATAAAAAATAATATGAATAAAGATATCACTGTACAAGTTTAGTCGAAAAAGAGAAAAAAATTATTTAAATATTGGAAATCTCGCGCGCATATTTTGATCAAAAAAAAGTGGGGCATATTTGAGGTTAGAATTGCTTTATTCCATGCTTTCACATGTATTATGAGTTCTATTGCTAATGTTTATGAGATATCCTATATAATACAACAAATATAAAATGGAAATGACAAATTATATATCGTGTGCGTGTAATTGTCAACCAAATGCAGTAGATTGGGGTAAATCTGGATTGGTATGCTATGGATACTCCAATGCTATTGCAATTTACAATCCAGATGCTCACATAACCGGTAAAGTGTTGAAAACCTATCATAAACATTCAAGTCAGGTTAAAGTCGTCCAATGGATTGATACAGATGATGATGATGATGATGATTTTGGAATAGAAATACTTTCTGGTTCTCTCGATGGAACAATTATAATTTGGACCAGAAAGGAAAATGATGATACGTACAATACAAGTACTGTGCTGACGCTTGGTGATAGTTTGACAGCAACTCATGCTATTCATTTGAAAAAAGCGAATAATGATGATGAATTCAGACCACTGCTCGTTTGTGCATCTTCTTTTAAAGACATATTCAAAATATGGCGTCGAAATACCTCAGGATCAATTCAAGATGAACAAATTTTGAATCTCAAAAAGAGAATACCCACACAAGTGCGAATGGCATTTTTACCAGGACCACAATGTATTCCCATAGTTATAATTGCACTGGATGATGCATCGATCCATATTTTTGCTTGGAATAATCAAAATAATGATGCTGAAATTAATTTTGTTCATATTAAAGAGCTTAAAGGTCATCAGAGTTGGATACAATGTTTGGATATTGCTCAGAGTAATGAAAATGAAGCTATATTGGCCAGTGGCTCACAGGATGGAACCATACGTTTGTGGAAAATAATGCTTTTAACCGCCGAGAATTATTTAAATGATGAAAGAATAAATAAATTTACATTTGGTGATAATTGTTTTGGAATTTTACTCGAATCAGTTTTAAGCGGACATGAGCATTGGGTGTATGGTGTTCATTGGCATCCAGTAATTAAAGACGACAATGGAAAGTACAAACGACCCTTAAAACTTCTCTCTTGTGCCTTAGACAAGACAATGATAATTTGGGAACCAAATACAAATGGAGTTTGGGTGGAGACTGTAAGATTGGGAAAAGTTGGTGGAAATGCACTTGGCTATTATGGTTGTAAATTTAATAAAGATGGATCCAGTGTTCTCGCACATGGATATCAAGGTACATTCCACATGTGGAAGTATAATGAGAGTAAAGATATGTGGTTCCCACGAACAGCACCCAGTGGACATTTTTCCGATGTCACTGATTTGCATTGGGATCCTAATGGAAAATATTTATTAACGACAAGCTCTGATCAGACAACTCGAATTCATATTCCTTGGCGACCAAATCAGGAAACGCAAGAAGAAGATTTGGTTTGGCATGAAATAGCGCGACCACAAATTCATGGGTATGATATAAATTGTCTTGCAATTTTATCATCCACAATGTTTGCTTCTGGTGCGGATGAAAAAGTTGTTCGGATCTTTGAAGCACCAAATTACTTTGTTGAATCGTTGAATAATGACACGTGGTCAAATCCAAAAAACGTTACAGATAGTGCTTCAGTTCCTGCACTTGGACTTACGAATAAAGCTCACAATAATAATGAATTACAAGAGAATTTCGATGATAATAATTTACAATGTGATCTTCCGCCAACTGAAGAAGAAATTATTCGTCACACTCTTTGGCCAGAATTAGAGAAACTTTATGGTCATGGTTATGAAATTTTTTCCATGTCAGCCAGGCATGATGGACGACTTTTAGCTACTGCATCCAAAGCAAATAATGCTGAGCACTCTTCAATTATTCTTTGGAATACTAAAAGCTGGACACAAGTACAAAAATTATCATCTCACAGATTGACTGTTACACAAATTGCATTTTCACCTAATGATAAATTATTGGTGTCAGTGTCAAGAGATAGACGATGGGCTTTATACTGTTGTGTTGATGATGACAATGAAAAAATGATGTATAATTTAGTTGGGATGAGTTCAAAAGATAATCCGTTACATACACGAATTATTTGGTGTTGTGCGTGGACTCATGATTCAAAATATTTTGCGACTGGATCAAGAGATGGAAAAATTGGCATTTGGACTATTGAAAGTCAACAAAATTCAAATGATATAAAATTAATTACAAGTTTAGATTTTGGAGAGGCCTCTGTAACTGCAATAGCTTTTGCATCGGAATTTGCGTCTCTGAATACGTATGTGTTAGCAATTGGTTTCGATGATGGAAGAATAGAAATTCAAAAAATAGATTTAAACCACACAAATGCTTCATGGATTAGTTGTATTAAATTTGATACGTCACAGGCACATCATAAAACTGTGAAAAAATTGTCTTTCAGACCTTCATCACAAAAAGAATTTTATTATCTAGCAAGCTGCAGTTCAGATTCTGCAGTGAAAATCCATAAACTTAATATTCAAAAATAATGACTTTTGTATAAATTAACAAATAAAATGAGATGCAATGTGAATAATAGCGTATTATTTTTGTTGAGTGACTTACCCTTGATAATTTCCAATTGTCCATTTTATATATTTCAACATTATCGGCTCCATCTGCTGTTACAACCACTGCTAACTTCCCTCCAAATTCATTTAAAGCAATATTTGATATTGAAGACTTTAAATTCCATATATTCACGATATTTTGATCGGTTAATGTCCAAATTGAAATATGAATCTGAAAGAATATGTTAAAAATTCATCATTAATTCCATCTTCATATTCTGTTTAAAAATTGAATAATTAGAAATACTATTACTGATGTTAACATAATTTAAAAAATATTATTACATTTAAATCTGATGTTATAAGAAGAGATTTGCCATCAGGTACCCAAGTAATTTTTTCAAGACCAGCACTACCCGCTGTCCATTTGCATTTCCATTTTGGATTTTGGATTGAAAAAATTTGTACAATTGCTTCTTTAACATTTGCACAAAAAATGTATTGTCCATTTGGTGACCATTCAATTAACTATAAAAAAATAAAAAACATTGTAATGTTAATAATGAACAATAGAATTTATTAGAATATACCGATTGTTTATTTGTTTATTTATTATCACCCGTGATTAACCTCTATTGTATTGGTGAAAATAAATGTCTCAGTGCTCTTCAGAGTTTTGCTGTTTCGTACAGTCAATTCTTGCTGCAAAGCATGTGCAAAATATAATCCAGACGGCGAGAATGCACATAAATTTTTATTTATTCGAAATACAGCCATTTATTATTGACAAACAATTGTTGGGTGTAGAACTATTTACAATCATTGTTAAACGCGGGAACAAATTCGAACTACGTAATTAAAAATAAAAAATGGCGTCCGTCACAGTGCGCGCGCATTTTCGTCAATGAATATTTTGAAATATCTAAAATTAAAAATGATTTTTAAAATTCTTTCTCAAATATATATTACATAAAATTGTGATTATCCATTTAATAATTGCGAATATAATTGCAAAAAAATATAACAATATATGTAAATGTATATTTTTATAAGTGGAAGTAGTTGCAACACTAAAGCGATAATATAATTGTAAACCAACATGGAAATTTGCATCACGTGACTACACGTGATCATTGTCGTCGACGTCAGTGCAGACACTGGCTGATGGGCTTGTAATTCAGCGTGGATCCAACTGCACACTAAACGGTACATTGAAAATCGGAACAAATTCGTGTGTATTACACCAGTCAGCTGACCTGTCTTGTGATAGTGGCCAGGCAGTGGCAAGGCTCAAGATTCGACTAATAGTTAGGTGGGATTCTTGCATCGGTCACTTGGACAATCAGCTGTAAGTTTTTCTATGTCTATTTTTACAATTTTCATCGTTTAATTCATATCTAGATTAAACATTAATATTCAATTATTACCGATACCGATTATAATTAATAAATAATTGATATCGTAATAAATTGTGTAAATAATGAGTTTGCGGCTATTGATCGGGATGGTATAGTTGGTGCGCCATCGCATTTTGGATAATATTATTCATTTATTTTATTCATTGCTCCCGAATTTTTCTTATGAAAATTATTAGCATACTCCAAGCGTTCATAAGACAGATTTATTTTTGCATATCAGACCTAGATGCAATTATATATCAGTATTTAATTTGTATAATCTGTTAAATAGAATTAATTTTACTTGAGAAGACTACTGGCGCACTCTCAGGACTACGCCTACTTTTTGAATTGCTCACGTGAAGGCAAAACTGTATGATTTAGAGGCCAATGTTATTTCACATTTTATTTAATTGTCAATTAAAATGATTTCATTTTTATTTATGTCTTTTAGTTCATTTTTCTCAAATATTTTTTACACCAAATCAATTCTTATATATTTTTTTTTCGTTTCTCTATTATTATATTCGTATTGTGAAATTTGTTCGATTTTTGAAAAATGTAAAATATAAAACTATTGAAAAATGATGCAGAATGGGAGTGGCTTGTCAACCACTTTAATTTAATAAACATAAAACAATATACTAATCAATATTTTCATTAATATTCGATGATAATAATTGTGAATGTTCAATTTGAATAAATATAATATTTTTTGCTTACAGTTTATAGTAACTAAAGAAAATGGCGAGCCGTGGCCTGCCAAAGATTGTGAATGAGCACCGGGAGGGAAAATTTGGATATGTTTACGCTGTATCTGGACCTGGTAAAATATAAATTTAATTATTACAATATATTAAACACATTGAATTAGACAGTAAAAAATAAAATGGAAATTTTTTTGGATTCAAATAGTGGTAACAGCAGAAAAGATGTCAGGAGCAGCTATGTACGAATTAGTTCGTGTTGGTTATTACGAACTTGTCGGCGAGATTATTCGTCTTGAAGGTGACATGGCAACAATTCAAGTATATGAAGAGACGAGCGGTGTAACTGTAGGTGATCCTGTGTTACGAACGGGCAAACCATTGTCTGTTGAATTGGGTCCTGGTATACTTGGAAGTATTTTCGATGGTATTCAACGTCCATTGAAGGACATTCACGAGCTTACAAGCTCCATTTACATACCCAAAGGTGTTAATACACCTGCATTATCGCGAACTATTTCTTGGGAATTTAATCCACTTAATATCAAGACCGGCAGTCATATTACAGGGGGTGATATATACGGTATTGTCCATGAGAATACTTTGGTGAAACATAAAATGATTGTACCACCAAAAAGTAAAGGAACAGTAACTTATATTGCACCAGCTGGCAATTATTCGGTGGACGATGTAATTTTGGAAACAGAATTTGATGGTGAACGAAATAAATTTACCATGTTACAAGTGTGGCCAGTGCGTCAACCAAGACCAGTTACGGAAAAACTTCCAGCTAATCATCCATTACTCACTGGTCAACGTGTGCTTGATTCATTATTTCCATGTGTTCAAGGAGGCACCACAGCTATTCCTGGTGCTTTTGGTTGTGGAAAAACTGTAATTTCTCAAGCTTTATCAAAATATTCAAATTCCGATGTTATTATTTATGTTGGTTGTGGAGAACGTGGTAATGAAATGTCTGAAGTACTTCGTGATTTTCCTGAATTAACAGTTGAAATTGACGGTGTTACCGAATCAATTATGAAACGTACCGCTTTAGTTGCTAATACATCTAATATGCCTGTTGCTGCTCGTGAAGCCTCAATTTATACTGGTATTACTTTGTCGGAATATTTCCGTGACATGGGTTACAATGTATCAATGATGGCGGATTCAACATCACGTTGGGCTGAAGCGCTCAGAGAAATTTCTGGTCGATTGGCAGAAATGCCTGCTGATTCGGGTTATCCCGCTTATCTTGGTGCTCGACTTGCCAGCTTTTACGAGCGTGCTGGAAGGTTAGTGTTATTTATTGGTTGTTAGCTTCACAATATAAGTATTATTTTTTTTATTTTAACAAATGGATTTTTAATTATTGTTTTTTCTTTTATTTTAGAGTGAAATGTTTGGGAAATCCAGATCGTGAAGGATCTGTTAGTATTGTTGGTGCTGTATCACCACCTGGTGGTGACTTTTCTGATCCTGTAACAAGTGCTACTCTGGGTATTGTCCAAGTCTTCTGGGGTCTTGATAAAAAGTTGGCTCAACGTAAACACTTCCCTTCAATCAATTGGTTGATCTCTTACAGTAAATATTTGCGCGCACTTGACGATTTTTACGACAAAAACTTCCAGGAATTTGTACCATTGCGTACTAAAGTCAAGGAAATATTGCAAGAAGAAGAAGATTTATCAGAAATTGTGCAATTGGTTGGTAAAGCTTCTCTAGCTGAAACTGACAAAATAACACTTGAAGTTGCCAAATTATTGAAAGATGACTTTTTACAACAAAACAGGTAAATTAATTTAATAATTAAATATTTTCATGATATTTATGCTATTTTGTTTTTTATTTTAGTTATTCGCCTTATGATCGTTTTTGTCCATTCTACAAGACTGTCGGTATGCTCCGTAATATGATTGCATTCTACGATATGGCCAGACACGCTGTGGAATCAACAGCGCAATCAGATAATAAAATTACTTGGAATGTTATTCGTGACAGTATGGGCAATATTCTATATCAATTGAGCTCCATGAAATTCAAGGTACAATGCTGAAAATTATTTTCTTCATTCTTTTTTCTCATCAATATTCAATAATTTATTTAATTATTTATTTTGTTATGTCTTCAGGATCCTGTAAAAGATGGTGAAGCAAAGATTAGATCAGACTTTGATCAATTACATGAAGATATTCAGCAGGCATTCAGAAATCTGGAAGATTAAATTTTACATCATGTTTTATTCATATATGCCGCCCTTTATTCAATCGATTACTTGAAGTTATATCAGCTGTTTAGGGTCGTTCCAAGTCGAATGATGAATGGGTGAGTTATCACGTAACAATATCTGGACTTAGAAAACAGAATGAAAAATTATTTGAGTTCATTGCGCGTCATTGAAATTTCTTTTAAATAATAAAATGCCTCATTCGTCTATTGTCAAGGAAAAATAAATAAAATTGTATATATTTACAGCTTATAAGTGCGGGAAATTGAACTTTTTTTTTGTGATTCAAAGTCATTAATTTTATGGGCATTGCAAATAGCATATACATAAATGTATATGTAAATATTTAAATGCAAATAAAATGAAATATTATGTGGGAAAATATTATTCTTTGACTTATTGTAAAATGCAGACAATAAAGACGGGACGAACCTAAACGTAACTGTAAAATATATTCCTTAATAAAGGACATATAGGAAAGAAGCGATGGATACATTTATCACAATGAAAAATATGGTGTCGATTCAATATCTATTATTATTGACACTTTGAAAGTAATCAAGAAATTTTTAATTTAGTTAAAACTAAAAATATTTGAATTAGTTTTTTTTTTTTTTTTTGATTTTCGTAACTTCTATTTCTCAATCGATGTGACGAATTTATGGAGAAATAAAATCAATTATATCTATACAAATAATGAAGAAGACAAACAAATCTTTGAGAGAGTTGACATGTCATTTTTTGCCTATTAATGAAAAAAATAAATGAGAAAAATGTAAAAATGAAATGATATAATCGCTTTCTAAAAGAAAACATTTTAAATATTGAATCATCAAGTATTAGCTATTGTACCATATATCTATGTTAAACGTAATAGAAGTTCAAAGTACATATAGGCGTTAAAAGATAGAATTAAATGAAACTATATTAACGTTGAATCGTTGAAAGGATATAGGTATGGGAAAATTTTTTTCGCCTTTGGGAAGTGTATACGGCATGTGCAACGAGGCGTTGACTCTTCTTTCGCGATAAATATTCTTGTTAAAACAAAAACATTACAAGAAAAAAAAAAATAATTAAATGAAATGAAGAGTATTTTTCGTGTTGTTAAACAGTTTCCAAAGCGACTCTTGTGTATCATTTCCATTGTACGATATGTAAAGAAAAAAAAAATCAATAAAAAATTATGCACAAAATATTTTCGAAATAAATTTTCACTTCCCTTTTTAGGTCTCTAAGTTTTATTCATATCCTCTAACGATAAATGGACAAACAAAAAGAAAAACAATAGACCTTTTATCTGCTAAAGATAAAATTTTTGGAAAGTTCATTTTTAATTTTAATTAGAATACCAATAATAATAATAATAATAATAAAAATAATAATGATACAACAATAACCCCGCGATATATACATTAACGATATATTACAATGCTGTGATATATACTCTGTTGTATATTAGCGAATTTTATCGTAAATTCATTGAATTGTACATGGAATAAAAAACATAACATTATTGCTATAATTATTACGTTCATCTATGTACATCTATATGAAATGTAACATTTTTTTTTATTATGATACATTTTGTCTCTGGTATCTTCATTGAATAATTCAATTAAATTATTTTTCTTACCCCTAATAAAACAAGAATGGATTTATGAATTTTCCATATTATTCCATTATTCTTCACAATCGTAGATAATATTCAACATATATTTATTATGAAACAATTAAAGGTGTTCGAGCATTATGAAAAGATCCAAAAAATGACATTCGTTATTCACAGCCTTATCTCATTTGCCGGATCTATCTTTTCGAAATGAATTATTAAATAATTCGTAATGGCATATGGTACGTCAATTTTTTTTTTTTTTTTTTCGTTAATTTATGTGTACATCTCCGTTGGCAAAATAACGATATAATATATTTGCTGTTTTTTTTTCTTCTCTTTTTTTCCTACTACTCTTCAATAATATAACATATATAGCTCAATTACCATTAATGAATATTTACAGAGCTCAATTGTCATTACCACTATTTAATGACAATTAATGAGCTAGATCAGTATTCGTTACTACACTAACAACACCTGATCTTAGCTGTGCATTTTCACGCTTCAATTGTGTTACCATTTGCTTTAACGCTGTTACTTCTTGTCGTAACTTTTCATTATCACGTAAGCATTGTCCTAAGCCCTGATTAGCCGATCTCAATTCAGTAATGTATTCACATGCTTTTGCTAAAATTCCACCTTTGCTCTGAAAATACAAATTTTAATAATCAATGATAAAACAAATTCAACTGAGGAAAAAAAAATAAAGCAAACAAAACAATTGAAAAATATTCATAACAATTCTTATGAATATTTTTCAATAACAACCTGAGTTTCGTAATTTGCTTTGCCCTCTCCACTGCTTCCACTACCATTATTACTCGCACTTGTGTTACATTCAGGAATAATTTTGCCAAGTTTTGCGATCCAATTATTTATTTTATCTCTGCGTCGACGCTCAACTTCATTGTGTGTCGCTCTTCTTCTGTCGTCCCGCTAATTTTAATAACAATTAAAGAAAAAACAATTAGCTCTCCATGAAAATATATAATATATTATATAGAATTGTAAAATAAAATTGATGCTTTAAACCTTTTTCAAAACAGGAGTTGAATTTCTTGGATTTTCAATTTGCAATGTAGCAGTGCGCGGTGCAAGCGATCTCGATGATTGTGATGTAGTAAACACATCGTTTGCATTTCCAATAACGTAAAATTGTCCGTTTATTGGTGATGTAAGTACCTGAACTGCATTATTACCTTGTTGAGCTACTGGCAATTCGATTTCATTACTTACAGTATTTCCATTTACTTGAATTACTCTGTAAGCCAACGTTTCTTGATATCGAAGTCCATCATCTGCCACAGTATCACCTTGAAGTGGATCAAGTGCTTTATTAACCATAAAATAAGGTTAAATGACAGTATTTTATTTAATTACATAAAAGTTTCTTAAATCAAAATTATAATTTATAAAGATTTGTACAATAATAGGAAATAAAATGTTTAATTTATGAAATTTATGTTGATAGTGGAAACTTACCGTCGCAATCAACAATTTCAGTTTCTTCTATGACAATGCTTGTGCCATCATCATCCTTCATGGAAGCTCCGCTGTAAAATAAGGAAAATTTATAAATATTATTCAACAATATGATAAAAAAAACTATGTACTAATTAAATGTGTGCAATAAAATCCATGTAAATTTGCAAATAAATGCGCACTGTGCAGTATCCCCAATGACCTTGATAAAGTAGCAAGTATCGTTCGAATCAATGAAATAATTAACAATTAATGAATGTATTTATTGACAATGGATACCTCACGTCTTGCTCATCAAGATGTTGCTCCAAAATATCCATTTTTTTTGCCAAAAAAACGTTTGAATTTGTCAAAATTCACGTGAGCTGGTCACGGGACACGGCAACGAGGTCATGTGGTGTACAAGATGGCGATAAGTCGTAGCGCGCGCAATACCTCTTTTTTTTTCTCCAGCGCATACTTTTCGTTATTTCAATTTGTCGCCATAAGATGTCGCAATTAAAGCTTGTCGATCGATAAAATCAAAAACTTCATAAGCATATATAATAAAAAACGAATAAAAGCTGGTAAAAAAGCGATTAAGGACATAATTAATTTCATTTAATTACTCTAATAATTTGTAGAAATGCATTGAATTTTAAATATTTCAAAAGTTAACCTATAATTTCACACAAAACTCCACCAGATGAATCACAGTGGAAACAGTGTGATCTCATTTGTCTATTGAGATAATATTTAAACCGTTTCCAACATCCTCATGTTCGATTGTACACAAAAAATTTATTATAATATTCAAAACACCAAATTCGATTTTAATTCCTCAATGATAAATGTCTATTTACCTAAACTAGTCATGTAGTCGATAAATTGACATTATATTAGATCAACATTCAACATTAAGAACGAAACCTGAATAAATATATTCCTAAAATCATATACGATATAATATTGCGTATTATTAGACAATAATTACACATATAATTACATCTCATCACATTAGATCTCATCAAACATGAAATTATACATCAATTCATCAACTATTCAGTTGTTTGATGTTCGTTGAAGGAGATTGTAAGTTGAGTAAGAAATTTTTATGAGCTGTAATAAAAAAAAGAAAACATCTCACAATAGCCAGTATTTCCAGGTAATATAAAATTTACATTAATTACAATTATCTTATATACACATGTATAATATACTTTACGATATATTTTTTCAATTATTTATTAGGAATGATGTCAAAACTTACACTTTTGAATGAATCCAGTGACAAAGTAACGATAAATCCGCAGGTAAATACAATTTTACGAAGTGCTCGACACATCATAATTATCAAACTTTTAATTGTTGATTTATGTAAATCTGTCCAGTCCATATTATAAATAGCATCACTCACACTTTCACTCTGAAAAAAAAAAACCATAAATTTGATGATGCATAATAAAATTTGATGTAATTTAATTAAAGTTTATTATATATTATAAATTACATTATGCGATTTAATTGTTATGAATTATATATGTTTAAACTTAATTATATTTTATATTTACCACTATCGTTACTTCATTACCAGCGGCATATAGAAGAAGTACTTCCATGAGCATACAACAAAGATAAAGCATGATTCCAGTGGCTTCACTTGTGAAAATGTCAATGTTCGCAATAATATACACACTAACACATAGAACAATTGTACTAATGGTGCATTGAAAGAAAATAATGAATGAAAATGTCGTCATTATTACTTCAGAAAGTCTGTAATAATTTCAAGAAACGAATACTAAGAGTTATGATAATTTTTTGATGATATTTAGTTAATTAAAAAAAATAGCAATACATTATTTATACACAGAGGTATATTTTATTTTCTATTAACTCAACTTGAATATAAGAAGATGATATTTGACGCAATCTGCCACTAATTTCCTTTCTATCTTTAATTTATTTACAGAATATTTGTGGTCATCATTATCATAATCATTAGTAAGTTTATTCTGGGCCAATAAAATTGGTAATTGATTGAGACGATACTTGAGGATGTGTAATTTTGCACAGATTTGCATTATCATACCAGGGACCAGTGTATCATACCCAATATCCACATTAGCTGAGAGTATAACGCTGGCCATTTGATAGCTGTATGCGAGCCAGTACATGAAACCTTGTGAATAGTCCCAAGGTACGTAAGTATTATAAGGAAGTGTTCCAATGGGAATATCTTGAAAAAGAGTTCCTATTGTAATCATGAAAACTGTAACTTCAGTTAGAACTCCATAAATGACTGTATTGATCCTTGAAATAATTTATTTTAATTCGAATTCAAGCACAAATTTATACAATGACTTTTTTAATTTATAAGAAAATTGATAGTATAATTTTTTTTATCACTCACCAAATGAAACGATCCATGCTCTTTTGAATAGCAATCTCTTCTTTATTTCTCGGTACACAAGGATCACTCCCAAGTGTATCTAATATCCAAATTATTGTTTTTCGACAGGTCACAACATTAATTGTCTTGCCACAAATTGCAATTATTGAAAGTAAAACAAAGCAGTCGTTGGTTGTCTCCATTAAACTATGACTGGACTGGAATAATCCGATAATTCCAGTAAGTGAAAATGAATAGATGAGAAAAAATCCAAATGTCATGTAGGATTTATAAACCCAATCCAGCCACGGTGATACCCAATGACGAGGTTTCCAGAAACCAATTATTTGAAATACAGTGAAACTACCTGGAAGTATATTCAGCATTATGCTACTCGTAATTGTTTGTATAAGGGTTGAATATCATTTTATTTCTGGTATACCAATATTTCACCTAGAAGTAAACACAACTCATATATTCGGATATAAATGTCTTATTAAAAATGTACGATCAATTATTTGTCATTATTTCATTGTGTACCATTGTCTTTGTAGGGAATTCAACAGCTGGAATACATCGTATATATTAAGCGATATATTCTCGAGCACTGCAGAAGAGTTGACTGTTTATTAATTCAGTCGATAATTACTGTCACATCGTAAGGGAAACAGTATTTATTCTATAATTGCTTCCACGATATTTTACACGGAGAAAAAATAACATTTAATAACGTCAGTATAATTATATGAAGAGTGGAAATTAATATCGATTGCAGAATGAAATATGAAGGTGAAAATTCAGTTGATGACGAGACTCTGAAGTGTACAGATATCTTTAGGTAACATATAATTATATACTCAAGAATTATTAAATGTACAAACATATTTGTGTGCATATAAATTATTGCGTTATTTTGTATATCATCATGAGTATAATAAGTTCATACTATATTTTATAATAATAATAATTTTATTTGTTCCATTGAATATATGCCAATTCAATTTTATGATGTTTGTTGAAGAAGATTGTATATTGAATAAGATATTTTGATGAGCTGCAGCCGAAAAATTTAATGAGTCAACATTATTTATTTCTTTATGATAATGCGCGCAACGTGGGAAAATATATTGAAATAAAACTTACGCTTTTGAATGAATCATGTGACAGAGTTACAATGTGACCGCTTGTAAATATAATTGGGTGGAGTGTTCGACTCATGATGATAATAAGACCTTTTACCGTTGATGGATTTAAATTTGTCCAGTCCATTGCGTAAATTGCATCGCCAACACTCTCACTCTAAAAATTATAAAATTTTGCATAGATTAAATATCATGAATTAATTAAAGGAAATATTATTGAGTATTTATATGCAATATGAATTATAATATTGGAGAATCAATATGATTAATCTTAATAATTATATGTATGAGAATAAATTGTACCACAAGAGTAACTTCATTTCCAGCTGCGCATAAATAAAATATTTCTGTGAGCATGCAGCAAAGGTAAAGTATAATACCAGTACATTCAGCTGTGAATAATTCGACATTGGCAAGATTATATACACTAACGCAAATAACAATTGTACTAATAGAGCATTGAGCAAAAATAATTGAGGTGAACGTTGAGTTTATAATACTAGCAAGTCTGAAAAAAAAAATTTCAAATATTAATTAATAAATTTTTAAATCATTCTAAAATTAATTGAAACAAACTCAACTTGAATATAAGAATATGATATTTGATATAATTTGCTAATAATTTTCTTTCAATTTTCAGTTTTATAATGTTGTAATGTCGATCACCAATTGGCATAGTTGATAAAATTGTATCAAGTAAAATTGTAAAATTACTGAAACGATACTTGAGGATGTTGAGCTTTGCGCTCACTTGGACTATCATACCAGCAACCAAAGTATCGTATGCAATTGCCACATTAGCAGAGAGGATAACGCTGATTATTTGATAAGCATATGTAAGCCAATACATAAAACCTTGTGAATAATCCCAAGGTATATAAGTATTATAAGGAAGTTTTCCAATTGGAATATCTCGAAAAAGAGTTCCTACTGTATTCGTAAAAACTGTGATTTCACTTAAAACTCCATAAATAACAGTATTAATCCTTGAAATAATTCATTTTAATTAGAATCAATTTTTAACTATGCATCAGTTTATTTAGTCTATAAATGAAAATTAATAGCTAAGATTTTTTCTTAACACTCACCAAATAAAATGATCATGATTATTTTGAATTTCAGTTTCTTCTTTGTTTCTCGATGCAGAAAGATCATTCCCAAGTGTATCCAACATCCAAATTATTGTTTTCCGATATGAAACAACATTAACTGTTTTGCCACAAACTGCAACTACAGATAGAAAAATAAAACAATCATTTGTTGTCTCCGACAAACTATTATTGGAGAATATTAATCCAATAATTCCAGCAATTGAAAATGAATACACGAAGAAGAATGCAATAGTCATATAAAATGTGTAGAGCCAATCCAGCAATGGTGATGTCCAATAAAGTGGCTTCCAGAAACCAATTATTTGAAATACCATGAAAGTACCAGGCAATATACTCTGCATTATGCTATTCGTAAATATATTGTGTAATGGTAAAATTCTAATTTCCATCTGGCATACAATACTCAAAGGTAAATATAATTCACATGCCTGTATGTCTCATTAAAATTGTAACATGACTTATACAATTTTGTCATTATTTCCCTAATGCTAATGTCTTTGCAGGGAATTAAACAGCTGCAATGTATCGTATATAAAGCGATAAATGTTCTTGGACACTGTGGAAGAGTTGACTCATTAATAATTCAGCTGATAATTACATTGACATCATGAGGGATATGACATATTTTATAATTGTTTCCGCGATGTCAATTAAGGGAGAAAGAAAATAACATTTAATATTATCAGTAATTATGTACAAAGCGAAATTGTTATTGATCCAAATAGGAATATTAAATCAGAGGGTGAAACTTCAGTCGACGACGAGCATTCGAGTTGTGCAGATATTTTATTTTGATAGAGTACAAATTCAAAATTGAGAATATTCAAGTATTAAATATTGAATATTTGTTTATACATAGGAATTAATATATATTTCTATTGTTATTACATATTTAGTCAATGCTCGCAAGTATAATGGCATGGTATATAAAATTTGCTTACGTATACATATACGCACTTAAATTTAATAAAATACGTAAATGAAATATATGGGTTATATTTTGAAATCGGTATAAAATAATAAACACAATAAATTTTACCACAAGCGTCACCTCACTGCCAGCTGCGCACAAAATAAATATCTCTGTGAGTATGTAACAGAGATAAAGCATATATTACCAATAAATTCGGTGGAAAATAATTCGATGATTGCAGGATGATATGCATTAATGCCAATAGCAATTCTACTACCATTGCAAAAAAAGAAATGATAATAAAGTTGAATGTAGTTTATAGTATGGGCCTGAAAATGAATTTATAAATATTAATTTGACAGAAAATTTGAGAAGATATCTTAGAAATAAAAAAGTCTTTTATAGTTGTAGGAATAAATTTATAATTAGAATTAAATTAAAATTTAATTTGAATATAAGAATATGAAATTTGGTGTAATTTTCTACTAATTTTTTTATCCATTTTCAGCTTCATTATGTTGGGTGAATTATCATCATGTGAAATTGTTGATAAAATTTGAATTTTGTATTCAACTGAAGCATCATACCAGGTACCAGAGTATATGATATGTAATGGCTGCATTTGCTGACAAAGTCACGACAAGTTGATGATTTTACACAAGCCAATAGAGAAAATCTTTAGAATAATTATCTGGTATTAAAAATATAATGATCTCTGAATTTACAATTTCTTTATTCTGTTTTTTTCTTCTTTTCTTTCCATAATTACTTGCAAATGATACGATCAATTTTATCTTTAATTTATGTTTCTTCTTCTTTAACAGGTACATACAAATAGCTATGGAATGACTTGAGAATTTGAATTATTATTTAGTGGCTTCCAAAAATATTAACAGTTTCATCACAATCTCCAATTATATCATAGAATTTATAGAACCAATTGAGCAATGATGATTGCTAAGAAATAGCTTTCCAGAGGTCTTTCATTTGAAGTACGTACGATAAAGCAATGGCTACCAGGTAATATATTCTTCATTTCTGTAGTCCGATTTTGGTCAAAGTCAAATATTATTTCATTTTCTATTAGAAAATAGGGTGAATAAATTTTCTAGGTATGGAAATTGCTCAATCGATGATAAATTGTTAAAGCAAATTTTGGCTAATTGTAACATGACGAAAAATATCTCTTTATTTTTATTATTAAGTATGTCATTGGGTGGATCAATTAATACACATTCGTATAATTTTGTTCTCTCTTTTTTTTTTAAATTTCATATGAGAACATTTATGCTTGGTGAGTTTAATCAATTTTACCTTGTGATATACATATACATAATATGTGTGCGTATGGAAGGTGTTTATTTTGTCTGTTATCTGAATTCAGCGATTGCACCTGAGTGTCATGTATAATCGCCAGTAAATTTGGTTATCAAGAATTAATTAAATAATGTCTAGAAAAAAAAAAACGAGAATAAATTCTCAAATGACAATAGAAACATGTGTTTTTATATTTATTTATTTATTATTTTTCGGCACTTAAATTTGAATAAAAAATTTGTGCTCATTATTCATAGTATAATATACATTATTTGATGAATTAAAAAAAATTTATTCAATGAGCTTATTAGCTCTGTTGAAATCTATAATCCACCCCAAATGCTGTCGACGAAGTGTTCTTTCTTGCTGATTTCACTTGGAATGAAATGGCTGAAACCACCAAGGGAATGACCACCGATAAATTTGCCTCCGATCCATTTGCCACCACTGCTGGATCCACTATTGGCAGAGCTGCTGGCAGCACTATTGGCACTACTACTGGCACCACTTCCTCCACCGAACCATTTGCCTCCAATCCATTTGTCTCCGATCCATTTGTGACCACCGCTGGATCCACTATTGGCAGAGCTGCTGGCAGCACTGTTGGCACTACTACTGGCATCACTTCCTGCACCACTGTATGCACCACTGTCGGCACCGCTGTTGGCACCACTGTATGCACCACTGTCGGCACCGCTGTTGGCACCACTGTATGCACCACTGTCGGCACCACTGTATGCACCACTGTCGGCACCACTGTTGGCACCACTGTATGCACCACTTTGGGCATCACTTTGGGCACCGCTGTATGCACCACTTTGGGCCCCACTTTGGGCACCACTTTGGGCACCACTTTGGGCAGCACTTTGGGCACTACTTTGGGCACTACTTTGAGCACCACTTCCTGCACCACTGCCAGCATTACTGCCACTTGAACTGCTTGCACTGCTAGATGCTGCACTAGATGCTGAACTGCCAGCACCACTGCCTCCACCGCCTCCACCGCCTAAACCGTGTTTATGACCAAGACCAGAGAGGAAACCCAAGTTGCCATGGGATTGACTGATGGCTGTAATTAAAATGTAAAATTATAATAATAAGAACAAATGTTTGGGTGTTTAATTTTGTTTGTATAGTCCAATTTGTTTTACTCACCAGCGAATAACACTGCCATAGTGAAGAAAAGACAAATTTTATTCATTTTGGTGGTTTGCGGATGTATTCAGATGATACTGATATGGATTAGGAAAATGTAATGGACTTTTATAGTTGTTCCAATACCTCTCAGATGTGGGTGAGTAATATATTTTTATTTATTTACCAAGCGCATATTATTTCAAACAATTCAACGTATGAATATGCGCTGGAAAGTTTATACTGAGATTAAAATAAATGAACGGAAAATTTTCTTTATGATAAAGGTGAGGTGAATAAATTGACGTCAATTGTGTTTCATGTGGTCAAGGATAAGAAAAATCGGGAAATTGAGATAAACAAACAAAAAAATATATGTATGTATAACCACACAAAATTGACATTGTTTAATCAATCATATTGTTTTTAATGTTTTATTAGTTTATAATAACAATTTCATCATTATCACCACTCTCTTTTTTTTTTTATACTAATAGCATAAAATTCATAAATTATACATGTGTGTTTAAATATATATATACAAGTTTATTTGCTGTTTTTTTTTCTTTTTTTTTTTTTTTTTTTTTTTTTTTTTTTTTTTTCGAATGCCAACAATGTATTCGCTCACTTGCAAAATTGACACAAATATACTCTCATACGCACGTAGATTCATATTTAATCATTCAAGTACGCAATAACACATTTAATTTATTAATACTCACTTATTGTAAACTCATTTTAATAATACTGTTATGTTTAATTAACAGAAAACAAATTTCTACAAATTTGGCTGTAACGCTATATAATAATTACCAATTATCTGGTTTTATTTTGATTTTTATGATAAGCGCAAATTAAAAATAAATAATTACAAAGTGCATAAAAGCAAATGTATGATGATAAATATACAATATTATTTCTAATGATTTTCCCAAATTTTAACATGAATATCACCGCAAAATTAATATATTTTACACAAAATACTGTATAAACAAGCGTATGCCATATTATAAATTAATATATTTTCATATTTATATTATATACAATGAATCAACCTTACTATTTAATTCAATTTCTTTTTCATGAGATTTCTAATCATTGATTGTATTTTAATTCCAACGACAATCGCAAATTTTTTTATTCATTTCTTCTTTTTGAGCCATCTCAATGGAGGGTGGAAGAAAGAGAGAGGGTGGGAGATGAGGGCAAATTTACATTCACGACACGACAGTGATGTATTATCAATCACAATAAATAATAATACAAATAATCTCCCAGTTTAAATGTAAAAATTATAAAGTGAGTCATACAAATAACTGGATTGACCAATTGAAATTATTTATAAAAACATTAATCACCAGGATTTAAACAATTAGCGACACTTCATTAATTTGGGATCATTCGCCAATGCATTATCATAACGTTACTCATTTCATTATCTTCCATTATTTTTTTGTTTCCTTCTAATTATCAAAACACAACAAGATTCTTTGAGATCAATGTGTGTTTTACAACATATAATCTAGATCTATTATTTATATAACATTATAATCAACACATGAAGCGATAAGGCATTGTCAGATATGTTAGCAGAAATATTTTTTAACTTGCACGCACGTGTCCAATTAGCTGCTTACAAAAATATTCATTTAATAGATATATTTCTGTTTTATTTTTCTTTCATTATGTTTTTTATCTCGTCGCATTGTGTATTTAATTATAAACTGTTTTTCCGTATCGTTGAATTGTCATTTTATATTTCAAAGCAGTGGTGCAGTGTGCATTTTATAAAGTCCATGCGATATTTTGTGCTTTACCTATATAAATATTAAAACAAAACAAAAAAATTATATTCAAGTGTATAATATTTAATTGAGGCAACACGAATGACCCCATATTCCGATTCTTTATTGACATATTGAATTACTTCTTTCACTTCGTCTATCATTTCTTTAATTCTCCGAATGTATTTTATTTGTCCCGTACGTTTGCTTGTGCTCTCAACCTACTAGACTACTTCACTCACATCATCTTTTTATGTATATGTAAATGCATATATGTATATATTGTTTCAACAACCATATATGTTTACGTATACGTTTGGCACATTAACGTCTGCTCTCTAATTAGAACCGCAGTTATATTTGTTCAGGTAAATCTATCCTCTGATAATATTTCATTCCACGAGCAATTTATAATTTTTATACGTATATACATGTGAGTATTTATGTTGTGTATACATTATGTACATGGATTTGTGTGTACATAGACGTAGTAGTTTGTTTATTGTGCCGAAGTAGTGCTCAGTACCGTTGTACACAATATGTGTATAACATTTATAATGTTTTTTTTCCCTTTCTTCTCATCACTCCTACCGATTAATGATTTGCTGTCCTATTGTGTATGGCTTTGAGGTTAATTCTGCGTTGATTCACAATTAACATAGATCACTAATTCCGACGAAAAATTTTTAATTCATGTTGGATTTCTCAATCTTCTTTTCCCTTTCTTTATTTTATATATACACTTTTTTTTATGTATACTTATAATCTTTCATATTTGCCATAACAATTTTTCGCAATAAACTGAATTTTGTTTTTTATGCAGCTAGGTTAAAAGCCAAACGTTCTACTCACAATTTTCGTCACTTTTTTTTTTTATTTCATTGTTCAATTTATTTAGTTATTTATTTATTATTTTAACAATTGAGACTGAACATGAGCACACGAGAGTTGAAATGAAACAGCTTCTGTGGCATTCGAGCATTTTGTTTCTTGATAAATAACACATTAGTCAACATTTTACATTATTTTCCAATTTGTTAATTTTTTTTTTTCAATTATGATTTTCGATTTATTTAGTTCCAGGCAGCAATGATAATATCGGTTAAATAACCAATTTGTTTTGTTTAATTTTTATACATACTGTTACGTTTTAAGCGTTTGTATTGTTTTTATTTTTCTTATTTCTGTTATTATTTTTGAACTGAATTTGTTCATGATGAGGTCCTCGAAGTTCTTTGGCACAATTGGCGACCATATTAAAAGAATTTCTTCTCATAACTTTCTTCTGATATCTTGTATCATTATTACTTTTTTTTTTTTAACTTCACTCATTTACATTTCTCATTTATTCTTCATTCGTTCAACTTATTCATTCAACTGGTGAATATATAAATATACTGTCGCCTCGTTGCTTTAATCATATAATTAATATACCACCATTGGTATTGTTGAAGGTCAAATGATGCTATTAATAAGCTTGTAATATGCGTATTTATTCGACATTTCCCACCGTCCAAAAGCCAGACATTCATTAGTAACTCATGCTTAGGCGATAAGAGGATGCATCTAAAAAATAAAAAATATCAGCACTCTAAAAAAATCAACAACGACACCTTTTGTTTATTTCCTTTTCTTATGTTATTCTTAAAATTATATTGTATATGTATCAAACATATTGAGTGAGGTGTCGTTGAAATGTAATACAGATGTTTCTTTTCTTTTTTTTTTTTTCTTTTTCCTTAGAACTTTTCATAAATGTCTTTGTCACATGGTATGTAATTAAATTAATTTGCATCCTCCTATATTGCTGTGCATTAAGAGTCACATGAGGAGATTTTGAATTACGGAGGTTCCGGCTCGGAGGTGGGAGACTCTTGCTACGCTTCCAAAAATATTAAAGCCGTTGGTTTTGGTTCCAAATTACTTTTTTTCGCTTCAACCACAAGAAATTCAATTTCATTACGATCTCGTCGCGCAAATGATTCGGCAATAAGTCTCGCAACCTCTTGATGATGCAATCCTATTAAAATAATAAATTAAATTAAATTAAAAATATTGATAAATTACCAAATGACGCGTGATAACAGAATTTTATTTAATTTTTTATTTTTATATTTATTAAATTAATTTATGGACTCACCTTCGACCCTGTGTCCATCTACTTCGAGTATCAGTTGACCCACTTCAAGACCACCAGCTTCATAAGCTGCGCCATTATCCTGGAAAATAATCAATGAAAAAAATAAATAAAAAAAAAATTAATCGATAAAACAAATTAATATAAAAATACTCACATGTATATTTATTATTCTCGGTAATGGATGTTTTGTGTTTGCTCCACCTTCAATAGCTATTCCTAAAATAGATTTGGTTTTTTTCACAGTAATTCTCAAGTTGCCTTGATGATCTGGAACGATCAAAGCACTATCCTCTTCTCTCCTAGTTGTTAAATCATTTCTCGCTAATTTTTGAGCACTATGATGACGTCTGGGTGGTCCACCAGTACCAGAATTTCCACTAGCAACACCAGAAGTTGCTCCCTCCTCCAACAATTGTGCTTCTTGCATATCATAACTCCTTGACAGCTTGTGCGCGAGTTCCTGTATGTAGCAAAAAATCACAAGAATTAATAAAACAAATAAATAAATAAATAAATAATAAATTGAATTTGCATTTTTGTTTTTAAATATAAAAAATACATTCGGCATTATAATTTTTTTTTTTTTTTTGCGAGGATTGAGATAGACCCCAAAATTTTTGCTGCATTGTGCGAAGTAACATAAGTATATATGTAAACATATGGAATAGATATTTAATATAAATGTAATATAATATTTAAAATATTGAAGACATGCTTGCTGATAGGCTGATTGGTGGTGGGTGTTTGGTGCTCGGAGAGTGGTGGTGTGCGCATTTTGATAAAGATTTTCAGTCATTTAAATAATTTCAAGTATTTAAAAAAATGTATTATTAAATAAATACATATAGATATATACATATATATTATAATAATTTGTATTAAAAATGTCCCTGGGTAAAAAGTGTGACTGAATAAAAATAAAAATGCGATGAGCGTTGCGCGTAATTGTTATATAACAATTTTATTTGTCTCTTTCACAGCTTCCTTTTTATGTTTATTATTCAATTAAATTTTTAAGACAAAAAATTAATTGATAATATTCGTATACACACACGTATACACACGCACGCACACACACATATATAAATATGTAAATTTTGAATTGCGTTATTGTATAATTTAAAATTAAAATGATAATGTCCATATATGTACACATATATATGTGGTTTATATTTGTGAATTGTGAACGAGCATGCCAAGACATTCTAATTTTAATATATATTTTATAATTATTAAAATCGTGCTTTTGGAAGAGAACAAGAAAAATTGTTTATGTCCAATATTTGTTTATACAAATCTGATAACAGATTTTAATTAACATTATTGGACTTTAGTAGTTGAGTGCAATTTAATTAACATCTAGAAAAAATTGAATAATCAAATATATCAAAAGATAATGAAAAAATTCAATCAAAAAATATATATTTATATATATTATTATAAATATATATTAATATTACAAACACACGTATTTAAACACGCTATCGACTAGTCTATGTGTAAATAGATCTAGATCTAGTACGTATAGCGAATAAAATTTTTTCGTAAAACATAGACATATATAAAATTAAAAAAAAAAAAAACAATCTATCCATTAAATAAATTCATGCGTTTAATTATAATAATCATTGATTTATAATATAATAATTCGTCACGTATTATTTCATAATTTTTCTCTCTTCTATAAATATTAAATTAAACATCAAACCGAAGTAAAGAAAAAAAAAACGTGCGATTCGTAAAATAATTTATTCCGTTAAACAATTTTGAAAATATTAAAAAATAATAATAAATGAAAAAAAAAAAAAAACGTGACAATATGAATAAATTTAAGTGATAATAAGAAGTTATGCGACAGTTATTTTCATTTTTTTTTTTTGAATATAAAAATTTTTTTATTCAAAATAAATTGCGTTTTATTAATTTTTTTTTTTTTTTTTTTTTCGTTTTTAAAGAAAACTTACGAGGGGTCTGGCACCCCAGTACCAGGACTTGACACGCTGGGTAAGACCACCGAGTAGGTGTGATCTCCAACCACCGAAACCGCCCCCACCTCCACCCTCCGAGCTCCTCTCCTCCCTTCCTTCGTCCTCATCCTCGGTATCCCGGTCACGACGACCGTTACCGATCATCTCAGCGTCGCTACCTTCACAACCGCCGTCGCTTTCCTTATCACACGATGAAGTCGTAGCACGCCAAACATAAATATACACAAAAATTCATGCAAATTATGAGAAAATTCCCCATTAAATTTGCCTTTACCTATACAAATATTTATATTTATTCACACAATAATCCCGATTATTTATTTATAATTAAAATACCTCGAAACAAATATCAATCAAATTGATCGTTAATTTTAAATGATCTGATCATAATCAATGCACACATTTATTACCGGAAATTTACAATTACTTTAATATATTTTATGTGTATATATTATTTCAAATTGACCAAGCTATACTGACTGACATAAAATTTCCGGTTTATATATATATATTATATATGTATGTGCATTATAATTATACCGAAACAACTCGAAAACTTTCTCTCGTTGACTCATTCTCATACCCGATGATCATCAGCCACACAATAGGTACATAAAAACACTTTTGCAAATCGCACTTTTTATCTACAATATTTTATCCGATAAAAACTCCAATGTATGTATACATATAATAAGTATTTACAATTTGTTTTTTTATCCTAAACAAAAAAAAAGAACAGGTTTGAAGGTAGAATGATAAATTGTAAAATAAATAAAAAAATAAACCAGTTATTTGCAACATAAAAAGTAAAATTAAATAAAAATCCCAAAACAATTTTATTTACTTCGACTTTTAATTCGAATTTAATCATAATCTTATTTTATTATCAATATAACCAGCATGAACAATTATTATCTAATGACAATTCCATCGTCATTCAAGTTCATAAATGTAAAATAAAAATTGCACAATAATAGATAAATAATAATTACAAAACTTGATTTTATTTCAAACAAAAATAATTTTTTTCTACAAGCTGCAGAAGAATATAAATAAAATGTAATTAATCAATATTAAATCATGAATTTCTCATGATTTAAAATCAATTACCAATGAATAATCATCAATAATAAATAAATAAACAAATAATATAATAAAATATACATATATGTTTATACTCATGTAAATGCGTGTACGAATAACCTGCATTTTATTTGTCTCTGATATGAAAACTTGGCAACAGTGCACAAGCTATTGCTTCCCACCTCCTTTATATAGAGGTCTTGTTCGTTCTATGGACTATATAGATCCTTCTCTCTGTCAGACAATAGGTATATCATGTATATTCGATCCTTCTTTCACTTGAATGATTTGCAGGTAAAACACGGACGATCACACAAACTCAACTTTACCTCAGTATAACTTTGGTTGAATCAGTAGTGTCAGAATACTCGCGCAACGTGCACGCGCCGACATTTATTTCCATTGACTCACTTAATTTCACAAATTAATTTTGTCCTATCAATTGACAACAGTTATATAATTAATTAAATTTATATAAATAAAATAAATATCAAAATAATGTGAGTATATAAAAAGTATGAATGTCAAGAAAATTATTTTATTTTTTTTACATTCAATTTTATGGATAAAAAAAATTAAATGAATCCGGGTCACTAACTGGTGTGTTTATGTCTTTTCGTGTGCAATCGTAAAATAAAGTTTCTCTTGTTGAGACATATATACCACATTTATATATATTAATAATATGCGTTAAGTCATGAAAATGTTTAGTAGTAAACAAATGATTTGTTTCGTAGGATTTTTTGTTTATCAATTTGTTTTATTTATTTTCAAATGTGATGAAGTATAAAGTATATTTAAGATCGATTGATTTTTTAGTTATTTATATTTATTAAGTACTAGATTATTTTTGCTTACGATGATTGTGCTAACTTCCCTGAGAATTGTGGACGGTTCGTGGGATCAAAAGAGTTAACTGTATATCCAATATAATACGGTACCCAATCGTTCTCTGTCTCTCTACATAGAATTATATTCCCTGTCTTTCAACCCATGGGAATACATATTTTCAACCGGTTCCATCATTAAGATTTTACCTCTATATTCTCAATGTTTTTAAACATTTTATTTCTTTCCCTTTATTTTCATTTACTTCGATAAGTCATTTTAAATTTTGCTGATTCACTTATTCATAATGCTTTTATATATATTGACAATGAAAAATGATAACACACAGTGACTGTAGAAATATAAAATAGGCCGATTTGCTTCATCAAGCAAGATGACCTAGTGACTTCTTCCTTTTCATTTCTTTATCATTGTCATTTGTTTAATTAAACTTACAGAATATTGAAAGTATATTAATCATCATCATCATGGAGTCTTGGTTGAGTGATGTGCAACGAGTGAAGATACCAAGGCCAAAATTTGGCAGTGGAAATTCTGTAAGGCGATCAAATTCAACAGCTCAACACTGTATTATACGAGTGGACGCACATCATGCTCGACAAGCTCAAGATGTGGCCAAAGCAACTGAAGAATTACGACAGGCTATACAGGACAAGCTTTGACATTATACCATGGGAATCACAAATTGGATTCGCATGCGCTACTGTACCTCCTTGTCTTCAATTGATAAACAAAATCCCAATTGCATCATATTTTTTTTATTTTTTCAACATTTTTATTTTTAATTTTTTGCATTTTATAAAAATTGCAGACCCCATTCATGTGTAAATAATTCTCTTATCACTATTATATCCATTTTTTTCTTAACTGTTATTATTGCTAAGGAAATAAAAAAATATATATGTATATGTTTATTTATAATTAAAATGGAATTATTCATAATTTATTTCAATCAATTTTTTTTTCTTTGTTTCGAAAAAAAATTGTTATTTATTTCAGTGATTTCTTTTTTCTATTTGGTATTTTTATTTTGTATTGTTGATATCGTTTGAGATCTGATGTGCGTGATTACTTGTCTTCAATTACATATACATAGTGAGTGTATACATATGTATATATAATGCGTCGCATGTTACGATCAGTTGATCTTGTTCAAGAATAAATCGGCTCTCGCTTTCCACATTCAACGCGCTCGAGCGTATCGCGCGAAAAGGCGTCGGTTTCACCTTCGCGTCATACAAGACATACCCATACACTCTCCCTTATCGTGTGCTCGACATCCCATGAAGTAAATTGAGAGTGAAAAAAAAAATAATCGAAATGAAAAAGAGAAAAAAAAATATTCAGGAAAATAATTCAAACAAATAAAAATAAATTTTTTTTCTCTTTTTTTAAAAATATATTCAAACAGTTGAACTGAAATATTAATGGTAATTGCATTGCATGTAAGTGTCAGTCGTACATGCGAAAGGATAAAATATAAACAACAATATAAAGTAACAAAATAAACGTGGGAGAAAATGAAAAAAATAAAAGAAAGAAAAAATGAAAATAAAAATTATACACACGACCGTGAACTCACATAAGGTTTGTATATGTGACTAGTATTTATCCCCCTTTGTTTCTTTTTTTTTTTTTTTCATCTCGCATATTGTTTATCTTGCATACAAAAAACGACAGAATCCGTTATTTCATTCGCAGGGGATTTGTCAAGTGTAGATATACATCGCGAAAATTTACCTTCGTAATTATTATTATAATCGCACGTATTATAAATATTATAAAATAAAAAAAAAATATTTATTTTAAACAATTATTTCTCTTTTATAATCTTTAGTCTACCATCTAATGATAATTCCTATATTTTTAATATTGTGTTGTACTTGACATTGAAACTAATTAAATAATATTACGTATTGTATACCTAATTAAATTCTAAATCACGCTATAATATATATCTAGATAATTATTCTATTTTAACAACAATACGTCCCATGAACTCTAATGAATAATTATATGTATCTTTAACGATAAGAAAAAAAATTTATTTCACAAATTTTACGTAATTTTTTTGTTTTTTCTACAAAAATAAAAATAAATAAATATATAAAATTTAATTTTCTTACCAAATTTTCTGGATGAAGATGATGATGTGATGCATAATCTCTACTATTACCACGTGAACCACCAGGTGAACTGTGTCTTCTTCCCCGATCATTCTCAACTTCATCATCGTAATCCTGTAAATAATTAATAAATTATTTTTATTTTATCATAATCAATTAATTAAAATTAATAAACATTTATTATTATATTGTTATATTATTATATATGTATGAAGAAAAAAAAAGAAGAAGATAATAAGGATAATCTTAAACTTCCGCACGACTTTCCAAATGTCTTGCCCACTATTGTTGGATCTCCCAATTTTTTTTTTTCATTTCATTAATTTAATTTTCAATTTCCAATTTTTAATTTCTTCCATTTGATAATACCTGATTGTCACACTCGTCATCATTGGAGAGAGCGAGGTCAGACGTGGTGACTTGATGTTGTGTACGTCTGCAAACCGGCCTGCAAGTCCAAGAACAAAAAAAATTCCAAATCTCATGTGCCTTCATTTAATTTTTACAGCCGCACATACACACATGTCATGTCCTCCTTGTTTTGTCCGACTCTCTTCTTACAATTTTTCATTGCTCTTCAAATAGAATCAATTCAATAATAACAACATTAATTAACAATAAAGATAAAAGGAAGAAATTAACAGAGCTATTGAACTCGAGAAATTGTCAACAAAAAAAAATAAATAAAAACAAATAATTTTAATTATAAAAGAATAAAATTATTAATTAATAAATAGAGAATGAATCTATAAACTATACGATCAATTAAGTGGCATCAATTAAAGTGTGTTGAAAAAAAATTCGTCATAGAGACAAGAAAAATTTGATTAGAATTTTCGTAATATTTATGAATTTAACAATGATGAACGGAAAAACATGTGGACGTAGATATTATTGTTTATTTTTGTTTAATTTTTTAGGACCTCGTTCTGGGCATGTCTGAGCCAAGACCGCTGTCTTCACTTGGAGATCTGTATTCCTGATTATCCCGCGCCAACAGTGGACCAGTGACACCAAGTGGATCTCCTTCGACATCCATCAATCGTCCTGGACGACAGCATGGCATGGATCCTGTTGGTTTGTTGAC
The DNA here is from genome assembly GCA_030347275.1 of Microctonus aethiopoides. NCBI lineage: Eukaryota > Metazoa > Arthropoda > Insecta > Hymenoptera > Braconidae > Microctonus > Microctonus aethiopoides. The sequence continues at coordinate 1,367,399 of JAQQBS010000002.1, read as the reverse complement.
ACCCCTCTGCGGCAAATCACAGAGATATCCAAGAATGAAAGGCACTCTTTTGTCCATTTATTTATTTTTTTTTATCATCCTCTTTCATTCTCCTTTAATGCCAATTTTTTGATTCATTTTTTTCCTCGTATTGCTTCGACTTTTTCAAAGTTATTGTGTGCCATTTATCATCATCGAGCTTGCTTGAGCTTTGTAAATATAATATATTTAATGGCATACATTTGCCAATGGGGAAAGTCGCGCGGAAGTGCTTGGGAATTATTGCATAAAATCATTAAATAAAAATTCTTTTTCAATAAATGACAAATTGTCTAAATTTATAATTGTTATGATTGTCAAATTTCATTTGCAAATATACGCACGGCAACAAAAAAATTTCAGCAAAGCTCAGGCGAACTCGGTGAGGAAAATATTAAACGCAATGGGGGAAAACAAAAAAAAATATGATTAAACATTTCATTTCATGTATGACAGGTTGACAAAATTCATCTAGAGGACACGATTTAGCATTTTTTTTTTTGGCTTGTATAATTTTTTTTTTTCAAGTGCGCAGATGTATATATAACCATACATATATATTAGATGAATAAATATATGTTGGAACGGAAATGATTTATCAATAATATTGGGTAAAGCGAACATAACTAAGCGCAGATAAAAATTCAATATCAGCTTTTGTCTATTTAAAATTGAAAAAGCGGATATTATTGGTATGCAACATCAGCAAGATATTTTCATTTCATGCAGCATGCAATATTTGGCGAAGAAAGGCAAACGAAAGAATGAAAGATGAAAAAATAAAATGAGAGCAAAAGAAAGAAAGAAATAAAGGAAAAAAAAAATAATCGAAAATAAAAGTAAAAGAAGAAAATGTGTAATGAGTGTGAAGCTACATTAGATTTATAGATTTAATTTCATTCATGCAATCTAATTTTTTTTCTAACTTTTTTCTACTATATTAATCTACTGCATGACATGAAGCAAACCACAAAAAAAATAATAGACCAATATTTGTGGTTTTTTCCCCCGCATCTCTCCAGTCGATAACGAGTGCACTTGATAATCATTTTTTTTTTTCAAGGAATTCATTATCCCAACATCACATGTATGTATACTATAATAATACCATTAACCCACACATTGAAAAAAAAATGTAGTCATTCAAATTCAACATCTACACTGACAGTGATTGATACGTTTTGTTTCCTGGATTCTCTCTTTATTTTTTTTATTGTTAAACGTGTTGGTATGTGTGTCTATAATAAAAAAAAATTAGCACAGACAAAACGTGAAAAGACCGAGGCACCGAAGAAAGAATTTAAAAATTATCTATGTGATAATTTCGTATGAGAAATAATTTGACTAAGTGGTCAAATAAAAAATTGAAGAAACAAAATATCACTAGATATTATATCGATTTAAATTAAATTAAATTACTCACTGGTAAATCATGAATTGATGGAGTAACAATAAGATCAGAGTGTGCTCTATCACCTTTTCTCTATGAAAGTAAAAAAAAAATAACGAGAGATTAATGAGGAAAAATAAGAAAGAATTTAATTAACGTGAACATACTCGAGCTACTGATACTCTTGGACGATACACAAGATCATCAAAGGCGGCTCTGTCTTTACTGTCAACGAGTTCACGCAGTTCGGTGAGCAACGTCAGCTTCTCGTTAGTATTAAGAAGGTCAGCAAGACTTGCCACAAGATTCTCGATTGTCAATCGACGTGTTCGATAGTCAGCAATAAGTTGTGATAATGCTGCGCGTTCACTTCGTGCTAAAACTACTCGTGCTTTCTCTTCAACCATAGCAGCAGTTGCTGATGATATTGAATGAATATTCCGTTCTCGCCATTCACCTGTATTGCTTCTGTCAATAATTATTTAATTATCATTAATTAAATTTAATATTATGAGAGAGAAAAAAAAAATTATTTATATTGTTTCATAAAATATTTTATACACTTACGGACTTGGTGGACGATTTCCAGGACTTTCTAAAATTGACTGAGGATCATGCTCTTGATAACGTGTACTTGGTATAACAATTGGCCGACTTGTTGTCGTGCATGAGTGAGGAACTTTACCAACGTCTCTTATAATTAAACTCATGCGTTTATTTGTTTTCAAAATTTGTACCGCTTCATCATGCGTTGCTTCCTCAAAGCTCGTTCCATTCACTTCAATTATTTGATCACCCACCTAAATTAAATCAATAAAATTAATAAATCAATATACAAATAAAATCTATAAACTTTTATAAATTAAAATTAATTAATTAATTCAATAGAATAATATTTAACTGACCAGTAAACCAGCACGATCAGCAACGCTATCTTTATCAACTCCAGTTACATAAATGCCAAGTCCATACTCTAATCCACCTCTTATCATCAGTCCTAATGATTGTCCAGGCTCAATAGATAATTCAACTTTCCTCGTGCGCGATCCATAACGTGAATCACGTGGATGAAGAGGCGGTGGCGATGCTGGACGACCCTGACGATCCATCCATGAACAAGATTGTTGTCTTCCAGATCCAGTCCACACTGGATGTCCACCACGACATCTTGGATCTAACGCCGGTCCTCTCACTGTCATACTCAATGTCCTGCATGACTTTAGCATCTAAAAAAAAATCAATAAATAAAATAAAATATACACAAAATAAATATTTATCACATATTTATGCCTAAAAACAAATATATTGAATTGATAAATAAAAATTTTTAGGTCAAACGAGCTGAAGTTGACGTCTATAAAAATATATGTATAGATAATAAATGAAGATATATTATAAAGAGGGGAGAAATATAGGGATCACGATGGCTACAATGGATGACGCGATATACCCTCTCGCTCTTGCATTCGTGTCCTCGTACAAATATCGATCTTCAGACATAGCCCGTGACGTCACATTCCCCCTATCCTTGACCTGACTCCAGTCTCGCTGTTCTTTCCTTCAGTATATACACAGTAACATTCTCCAAATAATGATGGTTTGTATTAAAAAAATTTTCAAAACACAAAACTTGAAGGAAAAAAAAATCTAAAATTTTATTCTGACATTGTCAACCCTTTATATGAATTGTATATTTAAATATTTATATATTTATTGATACGGATATGAATACAATTGGATATTCTGTGCATATGCAAACCTATGACATATTATCCAGTCTAATCTCTTGGTATTATTCATTGCTTGCTGTTACAATTGCCACTGTCGTTCATCATAATGATGGTAAAATCAATTTTGTGTGGGAGGAAACGAAAGTGACCAGGGAGTGGAGTTGGATCTCATGTTATCTCTCAACTATGATTTACATGAGACCCTGGTGAATATTAATTGGACTCATGTCCATGGATAAACCACTTAAATGATCACAGCATGATGTAAAATATTTGTATAAATTTTTATAATATAAAAAAAATTCATCAGTAGCTTTGTATTATTTTTTTTTTTGTTTTATCATGAATTAAATAATGTTTTGATGTATTATATAATATAAAAATAATCAGGGGAAAGCTTGATGTAAAGTATCCTACCAATTTGGAAATCGATGTGTGGCAAATGTCTCGAGCTTGCGCCCTCGAGTACGTATATCTCTTTTATTCTCAATGTCTCTTTCACCACCAATATCCTTTGCTCATCTTTATCTCTATGGGGTGAATACAGAATAAAAAAAAAAGTTACCAAGGATAACACTGATGGTCTATGGATTATTTGGTTACTTCTTTGTCAAGGGAGAAAATAAACGATGGTATACATTATAAAAAAAAAGAATAAATAAAGACGAGATAGTGTTGGGGCGTCGTCTGGAATCCTGGCGCCAGCTTAGCAATTCAAGATAGAAAATCGTTTGTAAGGGTGAACACACTAGCAACAATGAAGCAGTTTTTTTGGGTTACTGAATTAATGAACAACAGTTTCATTTTATGAGAATGATAGTTTGATTTATGTCATTAAAAGCAAACTATTTATATGTCGATTTCATCGTTCGTGCCATTCCAATGTGTTTAATCAATTGCGAATTTCAGTAACATTGTTTTAGTTTTATAATTGCAGTGGGATGAGGTTTAATATCAGTTAAAATAACGTATATAGAAGTTTACCAAAGTACATTCCAATCAATTCAATGGCTTAGTTACAGCTAACAACTATCCAACCATGTTCATGTATCGACTCTATCTTTAATTTCAATCTCAGTGATTCCTTCTATTTAAACTATTGTTCAATAATACACAACTGCGTCTTTTAACCAAAACAATTTTGTGACAATTGTGTCGAAACATTTCAATAGAAGTTTCTCTTCGATTGCTCCTGTCAACCTTGGAATTATGGAGATTTCATCTTTACCACAATCCAGCAATGGAGAAATGACATGACAAGGTCGTGTGCAATTTCCCATCTTTTTTTTTTTTTTTTTTAATACTTCCGTTGTTCTATTTATTCTCCATCTTATGCACTTTCATTTCTGACTCCTTTTCCGATAGCTCTGATGGGCTATTGTCATGTCTGCTCTTGAGTTCTATAAGAGCATATCATGTTCTAAATTTCATATCATTTCTATCCCAACTCCATTATTATTTTATATTTTATTTCATTCAATATTTCATTTTGAATATTCTTCTTTCACATAAATAATTGTATTTATATTCAGTGTTTCATTTTGTATAAATTTTTCATTAATTAGTAATCATTTCATCAAGATGTATAACTCTGAATGTGCACTCATGCTAAAGTGAACGTTGATTAAAATTGGCTGTGAATAATATAGTGGAGAAAGAGAAAGAAAAATTAACAAAAGAGATTGAAAATAAAATATTAATAATGTTAATTATTTTTATTAACCTTGAGAGCTTCCTCATGTGTAACAGCACGAAATGGCGTTCCATTTACCTCCAGTATTGTATCACCTGGTCTAAGTCCAGCTTTTTCAGCCACCGATCCTTCTTCTACTCGCGAAATGTAGACACCTACACCTGCGAACAATTCGCAGACATTTTGCGAATATTGTTCTATGTTTTGTCGTTATAATTGCATACTCTTTTTTTTTTTTTGTTCAACATTCACTTTTGTTTCTCAAGTGTGCTCTAATTATTTTCTCGTCCGGGTAAACTTCACTTCCTCACATTATGGACATTTCAAGGATACTCTGAATGAGACAATTGAGACATTAAATGAGAACAAACCCGAACGAGACTTAAGTGTGAAGAATAATTAAATGCCTTAAGATAATTTATCTTTCACTATTCTAATTCCAATAAATTAATGTAAAAATATTTAATGCAATTATATTATCATGCTTTTTTTTTTATTATTCAATAATATTTTTCATATTCCACACTCTGTTTTTTTTTTTCTCTCTTTGCATTTTTATCTTTGGCACAATTTGTTTATTTTACATGCTGCAATTGATAGCCAAGAACGTAAAAAAAAAAAGGTAAAAAGTAATTGTGGAGAACGAGTTCATGAGTTTGATGAATGATAAATTTTTTTCTTGGAATATAAACGTAAACAAATATAAATAATTATTGTAAATTACAGTAAAATGCAGGAAAATTTTGAATGTGGGTAGTTAAAGTTTAAGAATATGAGCTCGTTAACTCCCCCATCACTTGAATGCATTTAAAATAAAATTATTGAAAAAAATCAATATCAGTAAAATAAAAATATTTTTATAAAATTCTTATTGTACAGTTTTATCTATAATATCCATGAATATTTTCATGCAAACTCTTCTTTCAAGTCTAGAGACATATTTATATAAAATATATTATGCGTATAATAATTTATTCAAGTAATATCAGATATGTAAAAATTTTTTACGTATGGAAATATGTATTGCACGTATTTTAAGCTTAGCAATAAAACAATTCTCATTCGGCTTTGATTGCTCATGTGTATATATTATGTACATATATATGTATAATTTTATAATACAATTGCACTAATCGCACGAATGAATATTGTGAAATGACAAAAAATAAATCTAAAGAATAAAAAAAGAAAAGAAATAAACCTTATGAAATAAATAATTCATACAGCATTACTTGAATTTTGTGAAACTAATTTTGACACATATCATGGCTCTTAAATATTCATAATGATACAAAAATAATCCATTCTTAGAATGAAATAAATAATTGATGAAGCTTATAAATGAATAATAAAAATATATATTTGAGAAAAAACAATGTATATATTCATGAATATATTACTCATTCTCTTATATAATTTTGCTGATGAATATGTGTACATGTTTTACCTGACTGTGCTTCTGAGTGTAGCGAGATAAAAACAGAAAGACATTCACAAGTGACTATGACTTGCTTCACTCCCTTTCCACAAATAAAAAAACGCCTGATCGACTTCTTTTAACAAAGAGAAATTCTTACTAGCTCATGAATTGTTTATTAAATTCACGAAATATAATTTGAGATACAACACTTGGAATTTACATCATTCTCAATTAATTTAATTACCTAAAGAAGTCGTTCAGACCTTTCTGTCATTGATGATGAATAAATGAATGAATGAAGACAAAAAAAATTGGGAAAGTTAAAGCATTATATAAACAATGGAAATGGCACTAAAATACATGTTTGATAATGAACACTTTAATTTTATGATAAAGACGTTTTAAAAAAAATCAGTAATGATGATGAGAATATAATGATCATGAGAAAGTAGTCAAATTGAATCATAACATCTCACCTGCGTCTTTGCCACCTTTAACACAAATCCCAAAGCCATGATGTGAGTCCGGTGGATCTCTCGTCATTGTTATTGTCCTCACAGTAAGCTCTTGAAGACTCAATGCTTGTGGACCTGAAGGTGATTGTGGACTATGCACAGTTTGTCCAGATGTTTGAGACGTTGAATTAGCTCCTCGCATTGCAGAAACACTCGCAGGACTTGATGCTGGTGTCCGACGTTCATTTTGTCGTCGTTCTGCCACGCCATTGCCAAAAAGCCTATTTAAAAATAAATAATAAAATAACAAAACAATATTTAATAATCCATAATATAATTTCAAAATATAATACTACATAAAAAAAAACTTGAATCAAATCTAAGTATTACTTAATTTAAGTCTAAGCATGACTTAATTCAAGTCTAAGTATGACTTGATTCAAGTCTAAATATGACGTGATTCAAGTCTAAATATGACTTGATTCAAGTCTAAGTATGACTTAATTCAAGTCTAAGTATGACTTGATTCAAGTCTAAGTATGACTTAATTCAAGTCTAAGTATGACTTGATTCAAGTCTGAAAATGTTTTAGTTTAAATTTGGAATTTTCTCCCTGTAAAATTAATCATTTTGACAATACCTCAAGTCAATATTAAAATCAAATTAACGACTTTGATTCAAAATTAAAAACGACTTGAATCAAGACTTAGAAAAAACTTGAATCAAATTAATTTCCGACTCACCCCTTTTTACGACTGATTTAACTAACAACATGTATATTGTTTTAAGTCAAGCATATTTCAGACTGAGTCAAGTCCGAATCGCGACTTGATTCAAAACTTTTTTTTTTTTTTTTAGATGTATCGAATAATTATCAAAAACTTTACCTAAGAACTTGTTCAGGTGAAATGGCACCACCTCCACCAGTATTATAAGTCCCTCGATGTCTATAAGGAGTTGTATGAGACGAGTGATGATGAGGTGCACTTGGTGGTCTTTCAACAATTGTATAACTTGTCCCAGGTGGACTGTAATAACCCTTTTGTTGTCCACTGTGATGAGATCTAGCACTATTGCCACCACCAGTAGTATCAAGATCTTCTGCTTCATAACTACCACTATTAACGCCACCATTACGCAGAAAATTTGTGCTGCTACGTAGAAAATGCGAAGACCCTGTGCCACCGCTACCCCATTGTAGCTCTTGTAATTCTGAGCCATAATCCCCGGTGCTGCTTGCCATTCTTCCTCATATACAGCAGCCAAAATCTGTGAGATAAAAAAAAAAAAGAAAAATCAAATTATTATTTTCATTGAAAAGAATTTTAATATTTTCATCTTTCAAAAGTATTAATAATCTATTAATATACATATTATTTATCCATATACATTGCTAAGTGTTGCGATAAAATAAATATAAAAGCTTGAATGATCAATTGCAGAAATTAATTTGACATTTGTTGGCGCTATCTTTTCGTTTATAACTTCCGTGTGTATTCAGGAAATTCTCCTTTATCCTCAGTGCTCACTCACACTCAAGTCTCGGGGCAGTTCAGTCATTGCTCTGACACAAGGGCGGCTCCAAAGTAACACCAAGTTCTTTATACATATATAAATATGTGCAATGTTGAATGTATACATGTATCATTCAATGTAGAAAATTTTTGGCACACATCTTACGACTCATGACGTCTGGTACACGATACCAGCCAACTTTTCAGGGTTCAACTGCCTTTTTTTGGCAGTATCACAACACAAACACGCGACGAAAATTCTTCTAGAAAATAAATATCATTATAAGACGTGAAATAAAAAACAAATAAACAATATAAATAATTAAATTGATTTGAATTTAGGAACACATTTTTATAAATATGTATTTATATTATTTGTATAGATACAGAGTATACTTATTATGATGAGGTTATTATCCACATAATTATACACTTGAGTGATGCAGTGTGTGAGATCGGGTGAGCAAGCTTTTGTCACGCTTAGCAGGGAGTCGAAGGAAACCTGCCGTGACTGTGATACGCGAATCTTAGATCAAAATCTTTATGACGGCCGTACTGTAATTGGACGACTTCCTGTCGTTTTTCTCACCCTGTGCCTGGGCGTCAACTGATAATTTCATAATACTTACACACATACATACAACATTATCTTCAGGGGTTTTGTTATTTTTTTTTTTTCCATTTATTTTCTTTATAAATGTATATTTTATTTCGACCGCTAAACGTTTATGTTATTCGTGTTACCATTAAGATTTTATATCTCGTCAATTATTTATCGTTCAGCATTGACGATAAAAAAAAATTTCGATATCTGTGTATATGTATGTGTACATATATACGTCAATAGTGTGGATAAAAATAGAAATGGAATTTCATTCAAGACTATTTTCATTTCACAAAGCTTCCATTATCAGACATAATCTATAGAAATACTCGAGAGCTTTATATACACATACCCTTACATGATATGAGTATGAAAAGTTTTTCATTCAAAGTCAAATGAAGCTTGATAAATATATGTAGATAAGTGCACGTATGATATGTAATAAATAATGATTAAATAAATTATTTTGTTATTAGAAAAAAAAAATTATTTGTCTTTGGATTTAATTAAATATTTCTAGGATTAAATTCTGGTTTATTTGATAATTATTTAGTATTACTCAGGGTGTATGTTTTTTTTTTTTATAGGTTATGTAGATGGAATATGAGTTATGAGACTCATAAAACATACTAGATAATTCAAAAGTTAAGATATGTTTATATAAGAAACTATAAGAGCACGTTTTAGTGTCATCTAATACCTAGATGATACAATGTACTTCTTGCACAAGAACACAGTCAATATTTACGTAGTCTGCCATGTCTCTTCAACTCTTTTTTCAACATCAGATACGCCATCGCTGTGTCTGATCGTCGATCAATAATACCTGCAGACTTGCGACTCGAAAGCTGATTTAAAAAAAAAATTACAAATTATTCAAAGTCAATCCAATGAAAATCAACAATAAAAACATCAAAATAAAAATTACATAACTACAATAAAAATAAATATCGATACTTAACCCACTCAAAAAACAAAAAAATTCATTAAACAAATTAACAAATATAATATTAAATTAAATAAATATAAATAAATAAATAAATAAATATAATATTAAATAAATTATCAAAACTAAAAATTTTTTTAACTGTTTAATTTCAGATATTTTTTTTCTCAACATATTTTCCTCATAATTGACAATAGATTATTGATAAAAAATGACTAAAATCCATTAATACATAAACAATGATATATAATATTCCTACAATAATTATATTAAATAAAAAAAAAAAAATAGGTTAGGGTACAAAATTTGCTACATCATAACCTAAAAATCGAGACTTATGTGAATAAATTCACAAATACTCCCGTTAACTTTCCGTATATATTTGTCCTTGCTTTGTGTGACGCATATAAATGTCTATACATATATGTACATACAGTCTGTGATAGAGTACATGGAAATGTAGGCGGTGTAAGCGTATTGGATAGTGCGCGCGCGGAAACACTTATCCATCAGATACAGATATGTATGTATATTTCACATGATGGAGAGGTTAGGTATTTAAATGTATATAAAACCCACGAGTCTACATTCTCTGGGTATGTTTATATCATGGAATTGTCTGCTTTTCATACACGAACGTTCTTGCTCCTGGGAATTAACCGCGTGGTGTATTTTATACATACCTATATGTATATATATGTATGTATGTTTTCTCGTTCTTCCACTTCGACTCCCACACAAGCTCATCAACCACGCGAAATCAATGGAAATTATAACAATGAATGTATACAAAGTGAAATAAGTGAAATGAAAAATGAATTTATTTATGTTGAAATTTTTAAATAAAATATTTACATGAAATTACTTTTGATTAATTTTTTAATATTTATTATTTATTTTTGTTTGTGATGATATGAGAATGAAAAAGAAAATGCAAGAGGAAAAATAACAGAGATAATGTTAGTGATATTTTTTTTTATTTAATATAATTGTTTTATAAATATTTTATATTATATAAATGTTTATGTATTAATTAATTAATATATTTAAATCATTTTTTATTAATAATCTATTGTCAATAAGGAGGAAAATGTGTGGAGAAAAAAAATATCTGTAGCTAAATAGATTAAAAAATTTTTTATTTTAATAATATTTATTTAATATTATATCTGTTAATTTGTTTAATTTATTTTTTTTTTTTATTGGGTTTGGTATCGATATTGTATTTAATATACTACGCAAAAGGGAATCGCGTGTTGGGATTGAAGGTAAAATATATGGATGAGGTTTGATACAAGACTTATAGGTGACTGCGGCAGCAATAATTCACAAACTTCCGGGTACTAGTTTGTAATATGCTCAAGTTGGTTTAGCTATACCTGTTTAGTTTCATCTTGCAGGTAATGGTAATAATTTGCGTCTTTAATAAAACATTGCGCAGGTGATGGAAAATGACCTCTATTTCAATATTCACCAGGTTGGCAGTCACGCTCGTGTTTCAATTTGTACCGATTTAATATTTACATCCAACCATTGAATATATATTTTCAGAGAAAAACACATAAAAAATTCATTTTTATATGCTGAGTTTTGTGTTTATGTATTGCGATAGCTACTTCAATTCAATCCAAGGACACACGGTTTATAAATGAGCAAAAATCGAAATATATGTATTGATTATGATGATTACTATTTCGTTTGCAATTGACATTGTATAATAAAGAATAACGTGAGTGTTATTAATTTTCAACCGATGATATTGAAGATATATTGAAGGGCAAAAAATAAAATAGAAATTTCTTTTATATTTTCAATAAATAATTCTTTGCTGTCGATTTTTTCATAAATCACAACAGCAATAAAATCCTCTTCATATTTTGAATTTAAATAAAAAAACTATCTACCCATATTTATGACAGTGTAAAAAAATCTTTAAATGACATATGTGAGCTAAAAAGATTTCATTATTCATCCTGTTACCACTCCCTCATCATTAAGTTTTTGTAGCCCTGTATTTTTTTTTTTCCCTCGATGTCTCATCAATAAAACGAACGATAAATGTTTGTTATTCAATCAAATGTATTGTAAGAATTAGGGAGAGATAAATTAAAACGAAAAAAAAAAATACTTATAGAATCCGATTGAGGTCAAACATGGCAAGAACGCGACAAGTCAATTTCCTGTGTCATTCCATATTTTTATTTATTTAATCTCCCTTTTTTTTTTTTATTGCGTGTGAAACAAAATCTTTTTGTGGATCTTTGACATTTTGATGTATACTGTACTTATATGCTATGTACGCGCCTTTGAATGCCGTGTTCCAACGCGTGACAGTTTGGATTTGCGTGCAGAGACCAAAATATATACAACTGTCGATCCATTAAATAAAATATTCATTCTTAAATACAAAATAATATTGATATAAATACACAATTAAAAATACATAAATTATTTCTATTTATCAATTAATAAAAAAAAAAACAAATTCAAAACAAACATTTAAATTAATTTCTTTTTTATTATCTTCATGCATATGCACTAGAGATTTGTTTAACTGTCACATTGGGGCAGAATATTTCAACAAAACAACAAATGTCACGAAGGATAACAGCGTAGAGCTCAACGGATTAACTCAATGAGGTTGAGGAGAAATATAAAATGTAGAGACACGCATTGGTCGTTACGCCTCTTTTCTCGCTTTCTCTCTTTCTGTATAGTTTTGGTCGTTGTGTCCGTCGATCGATCGCAACGCTACCACCGACGAGGTCGAGGACTGACGAGTGTTGTTGTTGTTGTTGTCGTCGTCGTCGTCGTCACACTATCGCGTTTGCTTCACAGTTTGACCCACAACAGATTTATCTACACTACAGTATAAAAGAATAATTCACATCATTTTCATCTCAACGCACTTATCGATGACCCTTTATATATGTAATAAACCAACTGTACATACATATACGAGTGTACGAAAGTATATAAAGGCATAAAGCACAATATATATTATTCAGCTTGGATGGATGAGTTGGGCAGTAACAATATATTTATACATATCCATGTGCTCAATAGCCAAACCGCTTTGTGATTCCAACGAGTTAACGAGTGTTCTTTCATCCGTCAGTTGAACATTGGAGGATTGGAAACACGATAGACTCGATATATTTGAGAATTGATTTTATTCGATCTGTCAAGCATAGTCTTCAGAGTCTTCTATTCATAATATTCTGGCCTTCTCAACCAAACAAATCGGCTTTTTTTTTTTTGCTTTATATTTTTTTTTTTTATCTACTGCCCTCTTGTTATTTCTCTTTCTTTCACTTTGGAACTATTTTCAGGCTTTGTCAATTGTAACTTGGCGCACGTGGCTCTTTTTGTTTTTTTTTTTTTTTTGTTTTCATCGCTCCCAACAAACTCCGTTTTATTTGTCGCCCTTAAGCATTGTTTACCTATTCACCACTATCATCATGACTTTTGTCCTTCATTTCATTATTATTTCGTATAAAAATGAATTTATACAAACGTGAATAATAAATATATCGTGTTTAATTATAGATTAGGCATTTTAAGGATGAATTAAATTGGACAGTATTGATTTTATAATATTTTAATTATAATCAAATGAAAATAGAAAATGTGAACTTTGTTAATTTTTACTCTAGCCAATTAACAAAAAAAGTATTGAAGCATGTAATTACATTTAGTGGAGTAGTCTCATTGGAACATATATCTTCTCCATCGTTTCTACAGCTCTTTGTCATTTACACTTTTTTATTCCTTTTTTTTTTATTTTTTAACTATCTTCAACGTTCATTTTTTTTTTTCCTCTTATTGATATTAAAGCGAGAATACAACTTATGCATATGAAAGTCGGTTAGCGGGTTACTGTCGGGTGCTTGGGCACTTTTCGTGGCCACCGATCGAACACAACTTATTTAAAAAGAAAAATAAAATTTTATTACTTCTACATAAATGTAAAAATTTGATTATTTAATATTTTATAAGTTTATCCACTATGTAAATAAATCAACAAGTTAATTGTATATGATGAATTTATTCGATAATACTCGTCATTATGTACCACATGAGTCATGTACACAACGCTCGTGCAAGCACGAATAATAATAAACATATGAATAATAATATAAAGATAAAAATGAATATAGTTTTACTATAAAAGCTTTAGTTTGATGATAAAAATATTCATTCCATTGAGCAATACTAGATGATTATATTAAATGGATGATAGCACAAGTCTATACAAGTTTTATTCTCAATGATTATTACTACAAATATACATATAAGCTTTATATATCGACAGTATATATACATATAATTACCATAGACACGAAGGAAAAATATACAGAGGAATGAATATATAAAGTGTTGTTGGAGACACGCGATGCGGACTGCAGAAAAATTGTGTCGAGGGCGTAGTTTTTATTTATTTATTTTTTTTCCTCATTCCTAAACAAACTCAAAATTTTCTAAATATACTCAAGTGATTTTGTGTCTTTTAAAAATTGTATTTAAATATATTTCGTGTCATTGGAAGTTATTGATTATGAAAAAAAGATGATTAAAAAATAAATAATCTTGGATATTTATATTTAAATTATTTGAAATTCATAACAAAGAGTAAAATATTAAATAAATTTATTGCTAAATAGCTGTAGTAAAAAATACCTTTAAAATATTTTTATTATATTTTTTTTTCTATTTGAAAATCATTAAGTATTTATGGATAAATGAAGTTGACAATGTTTGATTGATAAATCAATGAAATTATATAGTAACACTCACTTATTTCATGACTGCTAAATATCCTTGTTCTCACGTTCGACAATAGTTTCCCCTCACAAAATCGTCGCGACACGCGAGCGCAAAACGCAAAAAACCACGCGCTATTATGAAGAAGCGCATCGCCTCACCAGGCCGGCTGGAGAATCACGACTGCTCAAAAACGGTAGTGAGCAAGCTCGAGTATGTTAGAGCTTGCAGCCAAGCACACCCGTAATATAGGAACGTGCGCGTGGGGCGAAAAAATACAGCAGGGATGATACTTCAGTGAATATAATTCTCTATAGGGGTGGTGGCCCTAGCAAAATCAGCCACCTGGCGGACGTAATTGTAAGCTACTGCGTCTGACTATACACGGGTTTTTATCATTAGCGCTCTTGAAAGCCAACGGCTGACGGCGCCAGTAGAAAAAGCTGTGAGATAAATTATAGTCAGACTCGATAGAAATTTTTTTTTTGTCCCTTTAATTCATCAATCAAATAATTTTTTTTTAATTAATTAAATTTATATAAATGATCTTTGGATAATAAAAAAGAGAAAAAAGAAAGGAAGGAGTTGATGGATTTAGAATTTATTTGGCAATGTTGAATATTTGTTTTTATAATTTATTTTATTAGTTTTAATTATCAAAATACATTTTTTATTTGAAATTATTATGCACGTGGTGTTATAGAAATCGACACTTACCTTAACGTATGAAGATTTGAGCACAATCAACAGGTTCGCGTGCCGGACGTCTCAAGGCAAGTGGGGGATCGACCGGAAGTCCACTCATCAACGAGTTATAAAGCGGTCGCACTTTAAATCAGCTTTCGTAGTTTTATACCGCATGAAAATGAAAAAAAAAAATCACAGAGCATAAAGACAGAGTTTGATCGATGAGTTCCGCACCAATCCGCAACGAATTGATAAGGAAAAGATCAATTTCCATGAATTTTCATTTGAAAAATAACTTTTATAATGTACCTACGTACAAATTGTATACATATAAAGACTAATGAATATAAATAAATTTAGATAGATCAACAGTTTAGACGTATTAATTCACAATTTTTTTTTCTTTCTCTATCCAATCAACGCTTATAAATACATATAATTTTGTGCGCTGTTAGAAAAATGACGAGAACACGCAATGATTGATGATAAGGAAATGGAGAAATATGATAAGTACAAAATGTGGGTTTGATAATTTCAATTAATTTATCGTATCTTTTGTAATAAAGTGCACTATATATCAGGCCCAAAAAATATTAATAATAATATTAACAAATTGTTAGAGATTCCCGTTATCACAGAATTCATTTCGTCGTTATTTTTTCTTTTTCTTCCTTTGTGATGTTGAATTATAAAGAGATAAATATCAGGCAAAATACTATTCAAAGAGTTTCACACCAAAAACAAATTATTTACAGAAATAATAATCAATATATGTGTATATATAAAGATCTATGTGTAATTCCACTGTCTTCTCTACTGGTCCACATGAATTATTCTAAAAAAAAAAAAAATGTATACACATGTAAAAACTCGATATTTAATACTAGATCCTAATTCTAAAATATATTTATCTAAAACTTAATTTTCCTATAACCAAAGTGTATATGTATTTAATATATAAACATATATCTATCGGAAAAAATTCACAAAGTTGTACTGTATGATGTGATTTTGGTAAATGAAATCGTAATATTATCCAAATTCACAAATAATTGTCATGTGGTAATTATAATTATAACTATAATTTTATTTTATTCATTATCTTGATCACCGTTTTGTATTATGATTTAATTTGCCCTTTGGACTCTCGGCAGTCGAGTCATTAATGTCTCGTCTAGGTCTCAAAATAAAATTAAGATTATGAGCAGTATTAACGGCATAATAAACATTAGCCGAGCTTGGTAGTACCATTTCACGATCAGGTAATACCTGAGCAAGTGTATATTGATCAGGATTACCTTCAATACCCAATTTCAACATGGCATTTCTAATAACTTGAGGTGTACGTTCATTATTAGAAAGCATTATTGATTTATATAAAATAACACCTTCGGTTTCGACACTATCGCTTTCCATGGTCACTTTTATTATATAAAAATCGGGTGAGCTCTTGTGTGAATGACTTGGACTTGATAATCCACCGATGTTGTTTGTATTGGTTGTACCATTAGTAGAAACTGAAACTGTTGGCGCTAATCGTGATTGATTTCCACCGCTACCGCCACCCGATCCCAATGAAACATCCAACGATGGTAAAGACGAGTTGGAAGACGAGCTCGACATTTGTGACGGGGATGTTCTACGATCGAGCGAATTATGTGGTGAACTTGGAAGTGAATCAAGATCACAATAAAATTGCGATGAACTTGAACTTGACGTTGATGCAAGTGAATCATTTTTACGATGTCCTTGATGATGTTGTTTTTTTTTACGATGATTTAGAGTATTGCCCGGTGGTGGCGATTCAATTTGACAGCTAAGTTTGTACGCTTCACGATCATCTAATACAATAAGTGAATGAAACCACCGATCAAACAATGGATCTGAACTGAAATTATATGCATTAGCTGCACCTTGAAGAAGTCTTATTCGTGCGAGCACTTCAAATTCTTTACGTCGTTTATCAAAATTAATTAAACCCTCAGCTATCGTATCGGGTATTGCTGTATCAATCATTGTCAAATCAGTGAGGAAAGTTCCAAGATACGGTATCGTACCGTAGCTGATATTCTAAAAATAAATAAACAAATAAATTAAATCAATTCATTCTTTATATAATTAAAAATGAAAATGAAAAATTAATAAATCAATTAACTTACTCCTGAATGAGTATTTTGTTTTTGGAATATTTTCTGCAAGTGTCTATCACTTCTACCAGCTGTATCAGCAAATTTAGCAGTGCCTTCTTTTATCAATAATTCCCTTTGTGTCCACGCATTATTTTCTTCTGAAAATATCCTCTCGAGTTCCATGAACACTTCATGTTTATCTCTAGGCATACACTGCCAACATTTTTCCAATCTATAAACAGGATTGCTCTGCAATCCCGAAACAATAGCTTTTAAACTACTAAAATTTTTAAGAACTCGCAACTCTTGTGCAATATCTATCCATGTTTCGAGTATCCTAGCGCGTTCCTGCGGTTTTATCGTTGGATCTAACAAAATTGTCGATATTACTCTTAATGATACTGCATTGAATTGATTAACGGTAGCGAGTACAGTTGCGGCGTCGTGACTTCTTGATCTATCGCGTCTTGACCATACGGCGCCTAAACATTGATGTGCAACTAATTTTTTAAATACTTCAGCATCCATTCTTGTCAACTGTTCAGCAAAATGACGATGAGGTACTTCGGGAAATGTATAACCAGACCAATGATCATCGCCAAATGGGTTTGAATTATTGTGCAGAGAAAGTCTACCATTGTCATACGCCATACAATTATCTGTAAACAATAGAAAAATATATATTATTTTTAAATGACTACAAAATAATTGCTCATACACGTGTATTTATATTTAATATTGTATATGTTCAATGAATGAATCACAATTTATGTATTATGAAATTGGATAGTATTAAAAACAATAATAAATTGTAAAACATCAACCATATCAAATTACTTATCATGATATTGTCAATAGACATGTGATATAATTTTAACGATGATAAATTGAATGAATGAGTCAATAAATCTTACCAATTTGATCCTCGCGTTGAAATCTGTGTAGACGATGTCTGGCCTTGAGCTCCAATTCTGAACCTGACAATCGTCGGTGCGTAAAGTCCAACAGTCTGGTAAGCAGTGGATGATTTGGTGGTGATTTCCAGTCACCTGGATATGCGTCCAACCATACGTGAAGCGCTTGTACAAGGGTTTTACGATATTGTTCATCATTTTGAGTTGTTGTATTGTCATCGAGGGCATCATAACGTGCCAATAGCAATTCGAGAACTTCTCGGGGTGTTGTAAAAGCTCGATACGTTGCCAGGAAGACATTAATATAAGTTGATTCGAGTTCGCCATCGTCATTGGCAAGACTTTCTACTAATTTTTGGACAGTTCCAGCTTTTAAAAATCGTACTCTTACAGTTTCCCATTCCAAGTGCGATATTTCATCATCAGAATCCTGTGGAAATAAGTTTTTTTTTTTAATAATAATTATAATGGGTTTATGTTTATTTTTTATTTTTTTTATTTTACCGATGCTGATAAACTCCTGGTTGGTCTGTGGTATCTAACTTTTTTTAAATACACTGTGTAAATGACACCATCGCATCGTTCCTCGCCCCATAAACGCCACGTGGGCTGTAATCAGAAAGTGTAAAAAAACTTTTAGCTAATTATTTATATACGACTGCTGGAAAATTTGAAAGATCAAACACATGATAATTTTATTTTCAACAAATGTAATTTATATGTATAAACAAGTATATAATTTAATAAGTATGCAACGTGCAAAGCAATAATTCATCATCATGCTTTTGGACTTTAATTTTTTTTATCTGTACATTTTTAAATAAATTCATTCGAATATTTTGTATTATATATCATATTAATATAATTCGATATTGACAATGAACCAATATTTTTTTCTTCTCACTAAATTGATGAAAAGTAAAAAGTGCTACAGATTGAAAAAAATAAATTCTCCCAGGGATATTCTACAATAGAATCCACTCAATTCTGTAGCCCACTTCAATAAATTCTAGAACAATTGATCATTCAATTGGTCCGTCAACTATTGTTTTATGAAGTTTCAATTCAGAAATGAGAATCAATATTCTCATTTCTATCTAAGCTTTCACGCAAATACTAATAAAATAATCCAATGTATACAATATTCTCCTATTTCTCCTGATTATTGCCATAAGCTTTGGAGTGAAAGTTAAAAAATCATACAATAAATAATATATATACATTTATGAATAATTTCATTTTGCATTTGAATTGTTCAACTGATAAATGATCGTGCGATGAGTCAAGGTTGGAAAACGTCTCGAAGCGTAGAGAACAAAGGCCTTTTTTTTTTATTTATTTTTACTACACTATATATATGTATATATTACACACAGCTTGTGTAAATCTCCCATTGGATGTATGGATGGAGGACCTCGTCTTGTTTCCGGTCAGGCAATACAACACAACGTAATTGTCCACTTTAACTGGGCCCCACCTACTACATTCCTGCCATTTATAAACAGCCACAAAATTCCCTTAGTTTCACAACAATAATAAAAAGAAAAAAAAACAAAATAAATTATTATTCGTACACAAAATTCTTTCATGCCATAAACAACATCGCATCAAATAAAATAAATAAATAAATAAATAAAAAAATAATAAAATCTAAAACATAAAAATAAAAATATATTCTAATTGTAAAGCTCCGCATGACAATGATGATTTTTGTCTGATGATTACCTGTTGGACATACCACTGAGTGGTACTATGATTTTTCCGTATGACTGGTTTGCAGGGTGCGCAGAAAAGCAATGTACCAAATTTACATTGCGTTTTATTTGTGTGTGATGCAGATGATGGAGGCCCTTGAAGTGACGAGGGACTCAGCCCATCATCACCCAACATGGGCCACAGCATCCAACAGTCTCTTCTTCCCTTCACCTTCACAATATTAATATGTTGTTCTTTATATTAATTGCGCTTTTAATTCAGCACACTTCCACGGCATTGTATCGATTTGTTTATCAAATACAATTTCTCTAAATATCTGTGCAGAAAAATATAAAATTTCCATTGTCACTGTCACTAATAATTATAAATTTTATCCACACGCCAGTTTATTCTAATTTAAACACTACATATATTTCTATTAAATCAATTGCCTTTAATTTTAATTAATTTAGGGGAAAAAATATGACATGGTGAGTAGTAGTAGCACTCGAAAATTAAATTAATTTCATTTGTGAATATATATTTAAGTACCACTCGCTTGTGTGGTTCCTTTTGAGCTTGTTGACTACTTTCATTTGTTGTGGTTGACGCCAACCAATCGATAATCATAATACATATTGCCATAAGTGTGTATCTATACAACTAACTTGTTCCAATTTTGCTATTAACTATTGAGAATAAGTAGAAAATAAAATAATTTCTTTTAGTAATTTTAATGATTATGATGACTCAATTGTTTGGATAATATTAATATCAAATCGATAAACTGTAACGCCTCTGATATTGATAAACCATTCTCTGCTTGGTACAAAAATTTTACTATCTATATCTTTTCATTATAAATTATACATTTATGTATTGGAATATATACTTGTAATTATTATAGAGAACTGGTTTTATTGAAGAACGTAAACGTTCATCAACAATGTCAGTGCGTGAGAATTGTATTCGTTAAAAAATAAATATAGGATGTAAAATAATACAGTACAATTGTTTTCATCATGACAATGCTACTATTATAAACATTTCTCATCAAATATACTGTAGTTATATAGTTAAATATACGTGCACGCGGTCAATAACTGGAGATTCTTGACCAAGATTGTTTCTCTTTTTATTGCATTTCCGCCCGAGAAACGTCTGAAGAAAAAGGAAAATATTTTTAGGGGGAATTACAGGACAGATTTAGACACACATGACACATGCTAAAATTTCCAAGTACATACAAAGAGTGAAATAATATATAAATATATATTTTTAAAATAAAAATATATTCATTTATATTATTTTTATTGAATAATCGAATGTTTATTTATATATACTTGGAAAAATAATTAAACTCATACGATTGATTTTTTTAAATGATTTTGTCAAGGTTTTAGACATGTGTCACGCCATCAATCGATTTGTTTGTTCCTACATATGAACTTTAATTTTATTTTTTTAATGAATTTGTCCTTGTTAAACTATAAAAGTATTTTATATCGTTAATTTTATTATAATAATATAATTGAATATATATTATATTATATGCTTCTATAATTTTGTGTTACCTTAAATATTTTTCTTTTGTTTAGACAAAGATTATTTGTAATGGTAAATGTTTAGACTTGTTTCAATCACTTGATAACTTTTCCTACAACTTTATATACATAAACTAATATATTTTACATTTACTTATACAATGTACAAATTCCAACAGCTGCGCTTTAAATATTATTACAAAATTACCACGATAGCATGTGCGATACTAAAATTAAACTTCTATAATCTGACATTAACAATAAAGAACTTTAAAAATTATATAAAAAAATCTAGTAATAACATCATTAACGTTTGTTGTACGTACATAAACTTAGACATATGTACATGAAGGCCATAAAAAAAGGAAAAATAAAAATAAGACTCTGTAAAATCACGCACTAATGTTAATAAAGAAGTTGTATGACTCACGCGACATTGGATTACGACACAGTTTTCATTGTAAAACGAATACACACATTTTTTTTTTCATCTATTTCTTTCAACTTTTTGATTGGCTATTTAATCATGCTGGATTATATACAGAGTGACAAAAATGACCTCAACTTTACTCGCCAACGCTTGCGGCAAGACTGAATTTATAAACGCCAGAAACATAAATGAATATAAACGCGCATGACAAGCTACGTCGATCAAAGAGCGTATCTCAAAAAATTCATTGAAGGGGACACAGAGAAATCAACGCACCAAACATAATTCACATAATCTTAACTGATAATACATAGATATAAATTATATATAGATAGATATAAATTATACAAACAACACACAAAAATATACAATAATAATTCCAATTTGTAATTGATTAAATTTAGTTTCTACTTTCATTTAAAGAAGAAATAATTATTTGTTTAAACAAATGAAAGTATTATAATTTTTTTTTTAATATGTTTAGAGTTACCTTTTTAAAGAAAAATATTGATCTAATATTCATACGGAGTTGTGCATTACTGTACATATAATAAGTGAAAGCTTTATAAAGAACAGCACGTGTATTTAAAATACTTCCACAGTCGTGGGGATTTGATAGTCTACTACAAACTGAAACATTGGTTTGTTTCTTACCATGAGTAACTTTACAATCATATACACAATCATACGACATTGAATACGCACATGTATGTGTAATGTATATTAAAAATGTACTCGCCCACCTTATTGTTGCAATTACAATTTGTTCTCTCTTTTCTTCATCATACTCAATCGCTGTGTACAAGAACTATCGAGGCAAATAACGCAAATCGAGAATAATTATTGTAATTATGCAGGTATAAACGAAGTGAATATTACCAGCAGTTGGTTGATGAAGAAAATTTAATTAACAATATGAATTAAAAGAAAAAGAAATTAATTGAATAAAATTAAAATAAATCTTTCGGAAATAAATATTAATTATTTTTCTCTGTTTATTTTATTAAATAATACGGAGCTATATGAAAAATATGTATATTGAGAGCACTCTTATCTCACGAATGTACATGTGTTGAAACTCTATAGACTATATAACTTGACGTCAGAAATGTGCGCATGCAACGTTCGTGACGTTGCGGTGGTAATATTATTACGTCATGACATATGTTTGTAGTTTATAACGTGTAAATGTACATTGATATAAAAGCATGACGTTTACCATTAATCGATGATACATAAAAGAGAAATAACATAAAAATAAACACCAAAAATAATACAAGTCTATAAAAATATTTAAATATAAAATTAAATTTTTCAATTTTATCAAAATAAAATTCATTCATTCATCACAAACAAATAAATGTAATAATATTTTTCAAAAAGCATTATTAATTTATACAATATTAATTTCTCTTTATATTATAATCAAACTATTATAATACATAATAAAATTGAATTATAATTAATAAATTAAACTTTAGTAATGAACTATTGTGCACAGTTAATAATAGTCTAAAATTCTCCAAATATCTTTGGAAATGAACAAGTTTATTGATTATTTGAGGGGGCGGTGAAATTGTCTATCGATGTGAAATACTACATACACATAGTGGGGTTGAAAACTCGCCCACTATAGTATCTCATCACTGTGGGTGGATATAAAAGACATGACATTAATGTATGTCGTAGGTGAATGAGAAGGGCAGAAGTGTACAAGCTTCTGGTACAAATTCAAAAGGGGTTAAATTATCTATAATATATAAACACATATAGGTAGACAGCTCTCTCAAGCACAAAGTCAATTAATTCTAAAGCACGTACATGTATACATATCCATATACACGTGCATGTAAAGGAATATATTAAATTTGAGTGGGCAGTTCAAGTTAAGATTTACTGTGATATATTTAGCTAATTTATAAAATATAATTTGATGGTATTCAACATTTTTTTTTTTATTTAATTTTGATTACTCGGTGAATATAATTTTGTATTGATATTTTTCATTGGCTTGTAATAGAGTTAGATGACATGGTTGAGCATTATGTGGATAAGATACGTTGAAATTAATTGTGTCGTGCTTCAAAAGGCTTTCTCTACTTTCTTTCGAGAAGTAGAAACAGACTTGTATTATTTTTTACAGTACAAACTTTGAGTAGTGTCATCTATAGTGACTAGTACAGAATTGTTTTGTTGCTTTTAATTAAATTAAAGAGTGTCATGGATATAATTAGACGGAATTTATTGTTTAAAAATTTTCCACTGTTTTTATTTTGTATATTATTATTTAATTGGTATCCTAGACAGTGTATACACATGTTCCGAAATTAAATTTGGTGATACAATGACCTTGGAGATTTAAATTAAATGTGGGAAGTGGCAACTGTCGCAGGTGACTCATGACAAAATGTAAATAAATAAAATAATCGACACATATCAAGTGATAAAAGAGAGATAAATACAAAAGTATTTTTTTTTCTCATGAGAAGATAAAAAAAAATTGTGAAACAATTTTTTTCAACGAATTTTTCTGCTGTAATTTTTATCTCACAACACATTTGCATAAATATTTATGGCAATTATTTAATATATGAATGCTTTCAGTTGAAATTGATACACTGACATTATTTTATGTATCGAGCACATTTTTTAAATTTAAATAAATCATGATGATATTCAGAATTTAATTTCCCTTGAACTTTCACCCATTTAAATATCCTACCGACCAAGAATATTAAAATTCCAAATACCAATGAATTGAACAATGAAATCAAACGTTTCTTAAAAGATATAGAGGTACATAAAATAATAAATAATAAATAATAAATAATAAATAATAACAAATTCATTACAATATATAAATATGAATAAAAAATATAAATCAAAAGAAAGTGTATAAAAATATCTTAAACGATAATAAATAAAGTTTCTTCATTATCATTATATCCATACACTAAACAATAACTTTCCATACGAAAATTGAAAACAGGAACCTTGTATTATATTTTTCATTGTCTTTTAACTCTGTAAATTTTTGCTCAATTCATTTTTCCCACATTTATATACATATTGCACGTTTCTTTCTTCTTCAGTTACAACGTGAGAAGTTTTAACTATCCGGTAATAAAAAGAATTGTAGCAATAGTTATATTTTTCCCCTGTATTTCAATTAAGGATATAAAGTAAACATATAAAAAGATTTATAATAATGCCAACGTAACGACGAATCCTATGCCTTTCTCCTGACTTTTTTTTTTTTTTTTTCAATTCTCCACTGTATTTTCCTTCAAATGCCTAACGGATCAAATGAATACACAATACGGCATCAAATGATCTGCAGACAGAAGGCCGGCACAATTTAAAAAATTTACTACATAACTGTTTCTATCATCTAGTTTTTTATCTAATGGCTAATGCATGTACAATGAATTTTTATATAAGTAAAGTTACTAGTGCACATTCCGCGACGCCTCGATGGACTTGACACGTATTACTTTTGCATTCCATTGCGTCCTAACATAATATATATATGTATATAAATAAAATATTATTTATATATACATTCACCGACGCCCTCAGAGAATATAATTATTGTTATAAACAGTTATCCATATATGCGCTTTTGTTCCTTTAATATAAATGCAACAAAATACAAGTGGGTTGTGCATAAATTTCAATGACTTTCTCAACTAATTGTGAGTAATAAAAAATAAATATTTCAATGAAATAAAATACATATCTCTGGATAAAAAATATTAATTTAAAACTTTTACACATTTTATGCCTTTGTTCATCATCAGACGACACGCATGATGGCATCACGTGTGAATTTCCGGGAGGGGGCGTTTGCCAAAATAAAGTTTGTGAGTTCAATAAATGAAAAAAAAATAAAAAACTCCAACAAAAGCCAAAAAAAAAAAACAATTGCAAAAATATTATTCAACCATTGACTCAATTTTCTTCTCGTCACGCATCGTGCTTTAAAGTGCTTGGGCTTATTCATTATCCTTGAGTACTGCGAGATAATAAATTATTAAAATTAAACAAAGAACAAAGCAATAAATCATAAAAATAAAACAATATAATATATAAAATTATTAATAAAAAAATTTACCAAGGAGTCATCTCCATTTTCAGCGCTCATAGCCCAACGTCGCTTTGCTGCACCTCTTCATCTCCTCGTTCAAAAAATAATCTTTTCATATCATGGACAACTTCAAATAACAATTTATCAACAATCAGCATCATATTATTTATATTATAAATTGAGTTTGGAATGATTGAAGATAATATTTAGCGTATTGCACCTGTCATCCGGCATTGTGTTGCATATGGGTTATTGATAATACAACACAGAAAGTTCAAACCAACTAAAGTAACAGAGAGAAAAAAAAATATGAACAGAGAAAGAGGACACTGACACACGAAACGTCAACGACACTATAGCACACACTGCTTTCACATCAACAATATATACATACAAGTTTTTTCTTATTTATTTCTCTATATCCAATTATAAAAAACAATATGACAATCTACATCTGGCAAGAGAACATATTGGTTTTTAAAAAAATAATTAACAATTATTGAATTATAAAATCAGATGTTTAAAGATAAAATTTATATTATTTTGTAGGATTAGATTTTTTGTTTATTACTTATATTTTTTAAACTGTAAATTGTGTTTGTTAAATACATGCAAGCAATGGTCACAGGCTTTTAATTATTTATTGTAATCAACTGTGAATATGTAAACTCGCGCGAACACTCACAATTCACAAACTTCCATCGGCTCCAGCTCAATGGCATTCAGCAGCAGCTTGGAAGACCATGTAGTCGACGGCCATTCTCTTCCCTCAGACGGCGTCGCCCCTCTCTAAAATAATTTTTTTTCCACCGCTGTTGTGGGTACAGTTTATAAACACAACTTGCTACCGGTAAAATATACACATGCTGTTGTATATACGTACGAATATATATGTATTTTATGTATATGTGTGAGGAATAGAGAGAAAATATCAGAAAATAAACCGTTCTGTTCACTCTCTTGGAATTTTTACCTCGATGCCCACACTCTCTACTTGCCATGCGCAGTAGGTTTGAAATACCTGAATGTCGGTAAAGAAGAAAATTATTATTACGGGTATAAGCGGGAGATTCAAATTTATATATAAATTAAATTACATTAGAATGGATATTTTCTATATTTTTGTTAGGGACTGTTGGATAAATTGATTAATCAATCAATTATTTATGTGGATTAGTAATAATATTGGGAATAAAATTGAAATTGTTGATTAGTAATGGAGATAATAATTGATTTTTTAAATTATTTTTGAGTGTTTTGGATATTCGAACGATTGTGGTAATTGAAAAATGATGTAAAATTTCTTGGGTTTAAATATGTAGGGCGAAAATGATGAATTTCAGGTATATCGTGAGATGAAGATAATTATTTAACATTTAATAAAACGCTATTGATTATGTATGCCTTTTTTTTTTACTCAAATACTCTAAAAGTAACTTACATACGTGTATATTTATATTTATAATTTTGTGTATATATAATATTCATCTTTATATATAACTTTAACGTGTCACGTGTCCCTCGAAACAATTGTTTATTAATTTATTATCCACTTTAGTGGGTTTTTATTGATGGAAAATTATATAATTTTATCGAAAGATATATACAACATGCATATATCTTTTTTTTTTGTCTTATTTTTTATCATATTCAATTAATATCTCCGAGGGATTGCTCGCGCATCGACACACATGCAATTAAGTATGTATAAATTTAATACTACAATTATACAATTATTTGTTGCTCTTATGAATTAGCTGCTTTAAAAAAAAAAAGAAAAATAAAAGTGACAAAAGTAGTCAAACACGGAAAGAGAATTCGTATAAAGATAAAATAATACAAGATTATAAAATATCTCTTCGATGAGATAAATTCATTATCAGTTCCTTCATTTAATCATCAATAATTTGAAGGATAAGAGAGAAACAAAAATATAGTTATCAAATATTGATATAATTCGGATGTGAATGTATCAGCACCGTGTAAAAAAAATTCATCTATCCGTTTTCAATATTATTTGTGTTGGTATGTAAGTCTCCACTGTGTTTATGTGCATAACGAATATTTTTTTAATCAACTTTAACGTGAATAAAACGACCATCACTCCAACAAAGATTCCGAACGAATTTTTCCGCATTATAATTATTGTTTTTCATTAATGCATGTTATCACAATTGCGTTCAGCAAGTGTCTAAAATTCTTTTTCACTTCAATAATTAATTATTAACATATTAATCACCACTCTTGTAAAAACCTCATTCCGTCCAATTCAAATTCAATGGGAAATCAGTCAGAATTTATACAAGACGTATCTTCAACTTTAAAATCTTTCAATATTACTCGTTTCATTGAATCATTCCATCATTTTAATATTATAAAGTTAAATGATAATAAACTGCATTCTAAGCTGATCCCATGTTGTTTCTTGGTCACAACCTCGTTGAATATCGTTATTGTTATTGTTATTAATATTTTTTTTATCAATCATCATGACAATGTGCTCCTTCTATTGAGAAAAATTGATCTCAAATTGCATCTACTCGAATGTCATCATGATTTAAACTAATTATTGAGATACAACCTTCGAGCACGTCATTATTAATTAATTAATTAATTTATTTACGACAACAAAGAATAAAAAAAAAATTTTTTTTCATTCTAACAACGATTGTCTAGTCGATCACGACTATAAAGAGCTCATCAGGTACTGTACCCACTTCACTCGTGCTCTTTTCACGTTATTTCACTCAACAATCAATCTTAAACCCAACACAGTTTATGTGACATCGAGCTTTAAGCTGATACAGTTTCTACCATGGACTTTT
This sequence comes from Microctonus aethiopoides, assembly GCA_030347275.1. NCBI lineage: Eukaryota > Metazoa > Arthropoda > Insecta > Hymenoptera > Braconidae > Microctonus > Microctonus aethiopoides. The sequence continues at coordinate 1,338,554 of JAQQBS010000002.1, read as the reverse complement.
TGATTATTTCACCAAAATTTTCATCACATTCATCTGTGCTGGTTGCTACTACATTATTCGTTTCATTAACTGATACTTTTTCTTCTATTTTGATCGCACTACTGTGATAATTATTAATCGGTTGTGGTTCAACTTCGCCATAATATGAATAACGTCCGGCGAGAAGCTCAGAAAATGGCTCGAGTTTTCCCAGTTGTTGGACAACATTGTTCATTGGCTGAACTGAATTTAAATTAATATATTGCTGTGAACCATTGGATTCATCTTGCGCAAATGTTGTTTCATAAATGGTTGGTTGCTGTTGATGTTGGCCTGGATGACATGGTATTTGTTGGATAGCATTTGGATCTTGATAATGTGAATAATGTGAAAAACCAGCAGTGGAAGAAACCGATTGAAATTGCTGTTGAAATTGTGATCTTGACGTTGATGGAAGAGGTTCATAAGTTTGATAATCTTGATAGCCAGTTGGTTGAAACGTTGACTGTTGTCCCGGAAAGGATTGGAAGGCTTGATTAAATTCAGGATGAATTTTCCTCGTGGAATTGTGCGAATTATCGACAACTGTGTCTCCATTTGGATAACACTCGTCGCGAATGGCATAAAGATCCAAACTATCTTCTCTCGCATTATGAATTGGCTGACAAGTAGTCGATGCTGCGTTATGATTATCATAATGCAACGTTGTAAATCCACCGCCGTTAATGCAACTTGGGTCAGTGACAGATGTACAGTCGACAACACGATTAGTTGACATTTCTTGTTCCACTGTTTCTTCATCACGTTGTTTTTTTTCTAATTCGAGTCGCATCAGTGTGTGAATAAAATGTGTTCGTACACGAACAGGATTAAATTCTATTCTGCCTGAACTATTGGCGCAACCGTCGCGCGAACAACCACAAGGAAAGCCAGCTCGATCGACCTGTTCGACGGAGAAAAAAAATCAAAATTTTAATACACAAATAAAAAAAAATAAAAAAATGAACAAAACTTGTTTTTCTTTCATACAGAAAAATTACGTGAAAATGAATATATTTCACAATTATTTTTAGTACAAATACTGAAATAATTGATCAATCTTACCTGACATTTGACATTTGCTCTAGAGCAAGGACAACTTTCTGGATCACAATAACCTTTGCAACCACATCCGCAGTGCTCTCGACTAGCGCGAATATCTCGACAATCATCCTTTTCAACAGCATCAATTCTTCTAACACCAGCGGCACGTAATAATGCGCGTCTTTGCCACGTTGGCACTGGCTGAAGAAAATAATAACTATCAATATCTAAATCCTCAATGTCACTTGGCTCCTCATCCGTATCGTCACTAGGATCCTCAGAACTTGAAGCCGCTTCAGCAATGGAATCGGCAACCCTCTCTGACCTCAATTGGGCTAATCGCGCTCTGTGCATACGTCTCTGTTCTGCTGCATGCTCACTCAAAGAAAATCTCTCGGCATGAGTGTGCGTTGCGCTCATACCCAGTGTGCTACCGCCCTGTAAATTAATTATTCAACGTCATCACAATGTATAAAACAATATATATTTAAGTTTGAAATTAAATAATTATAAGAAAGAGTAAAAAAAAATCAAAGTTATCGTTCAACTACGACGGATCAATACCTGCGAGGGAACACAGGTGAAACCTTGCGCCCGGGGAAAATAGTAGACCGTAACAGCATCAAAGTGGATACTTCTTTTTTTCCTTGCAGGTTCATCTCCACTGTTAGTTCTCTTTGCACTTGGCTCACCTTCCATACAGTCGCTGAGACGCCGCTTTAAACTACTTTTTTGCGGTGTAGAAAAACTCGGTAATGGCAATACTAATGACGCGCCGGAATCACTGGCACCAGGCACCAAATTGTCCAAGGCATTCACCACTGAAAACAAACAAAAACCAAAATTGTTATAAAAATAGTAATATGTTTTATTTTAATATTATGAATAATAATTAATTAATGTATTTAAACAAATAACTAATTTATGTTTTAATTTTTAAAATATATTTTTTATTTTAAAATAAATTAAAGTTAATTATTGAATTATTATTCAATGAAAAAACGATGCAAATATACCTTTTTCTTTATCGGATAAAATATCGTCAGGTATTCTGTCAAGAAACGACGTTTCAGAATCGCTCTCGGTGACAGGTGGTGGACCAGGATCTCCAGGAATTTCACTACCAAGTCCTGAATCACTGCCATCAGATCTCACCTCATCTCTAGTACCAGTTGCCAACGCCAAACTTTCCGCTGAATCTTCAGTGAATGCCTCAGGTCTTTCAGTTTCCAATCGCGTGAGCAAACCCGGTGTTATTTCATCGCAAGTCAATATATCACCCTCGGGACACGTGTTAACAACATTAGTAACGGGCTCCGCACAATCGTCTCTAACATGAACAGATGTTATTGAAACCAATTCAGAACTATCAGATCCCGTTTCAGTCTCTGTTTCTGTGTCAACCGATTCAGCAATATCAGTCACACTCGCAGATTCTGCCTCTAATAAAACTGTTGGGGTATCAATATTTTTCGTATCATCTACAGAATTATCTGCATTTTCATTGAATATTGTCTCAAGTGTTTTCACAATACTGACGTCATTTCGTTCAATATTTTTTTGTTTAATATCCTCAGCCCTTTCAAGCACAACCATCGGACTTTTACGTGTCAATTGATCATTCTCCAAATATTTGGGCGTGATAAGGGCTGTATCTGACAGTTGAACCAATTTATTTTCAGTCGCAGAATTTTTATTATTTATGCACTCATCACTAACATTATCGATTGATGAAATATCTGAAAAATTATTTGTTCGTGATGGATCATTATTCGTGACATGTACTCGCGATAACACAATCAACAATTCCTTTCGACTATTTGTCTTACACATCTCTAATTGTTCACTTTCAATTCTATCATGATTATTTACACTTGCATTTAATGCGCACTTGATTTTTACAGAATTCACCTCTGACTTTGAATCACAATCTACATCACAATTAGTCGTGTTATGAGTTGAAGAATGATCGTTGTGAGGCAGTGTGATTTGATCGTCAAATAGACCAGAGTCAGACGTTAATGAAATTTCACCGAGAGTCCTTTCATGAAGACTTACATGAATAGGCGACAATCTTCTAATGTCATTTTTCAATTGCTTTGCCTCCTCGTCGGATATTTCTACCCCAATAGTTTTAATTTCAGAATTAATAAGACCAAATTCAGATGTTGTATGTTTCATCGTAACATCAGATTGTTCATCAATGTCTTTGGAAATTGTGGGGAATAATCTCTCATTAATTTGACTATTTTCCATTGCATGAATTTCATCCTGAATTATTATATTTACTTCAGATTTATTTATATTATTTAACGTATCGTCAAGCTTGTTTGAATCACGCAATCGTAAATCTTGTGATGAATTATCATTTTCTCCGATTCCTGGGATTTCATTATCATGTTGATGAAAATGTTGTTGGGATGTTGTTGAGTCTGCAGAAGCTTTCACCTTAGTGTTGGTGTCAGTGATGATAGTTGCCGCAACATTCTCTTGAAGTTGATCCACTGCGCTGGAATTCTCTTGGGTCGCAGTATGGCAAAGAGGATCCTGGACCGAAGGCGATTCCATCTCGTAAGTTTATCTTGGTTCTGTAAAGATTATAAAATAATAAATGTTACATAAATAAATAATAATTTAAGTAATTTTTCAAAATTTATATTTTTCATTCCATTTTTTTTTATTATATAAAATAATTTTATTTGTGTATTTTTCATTTTGATTGATTTGATTGAATTCTCCATTTCTTGATGGACCCTCCACCCTCGTATATACTACACCCTCCCTCCCTGCCGCCAATCAGTTTCAGTCATTTTCTATTTTTATTTATTTTCATTTTGCTTTTTCTTTCATTGTCGATTTTTTCTTTCGATAAAATATCGTAAGTAATGTAAAGAAAGAATGAAATGAAAAAAGAGAATGAGGAAAGCGAAAAAGGATCAATAAGCCGCGCGTTGGTCGTTGGTACCGCGCGCACCACGAGTAAACCAAGTACATGATACAAAGCCAAAATTATAATAAACAAGATTTCACATTGATAAACAATAAATAATAATGAATAAATTAATATTCCGATATTTATCGCAGATTAATTCAATATTCATTTTCATAATTAAATTACAAAATTGAAAATATAAATAAATAAATAAATAAATAAATAAATATACAATATTTTGTTGTGGTGGGACTGCAATTTACCTTTTTTTTTTCCTTTATAAATATAAATTTATATTTGTGTTTATGTGTAAATTTTTTTTTGTCTTTTATTTTCGACTACCTTTTCTCTATCTCAAACGAGGTTCTCCACTCCTTCCCTACCCCCCAGAGCACATAGAATAAATGAAAAATAAATTCACGCACAAATTATATTGATACGTCCAATTGATTTCCATTATTAAAAAAAAAAACAATTTTTTTTTCTTCAATAAAAGTAATTTATATCAAAAACCAAAACAAATATGTTTATAAATTTTGAAAAATACAATAAAGTATCTATCTTTAAAAAATTAAAAATCTATAAAATAAATCTATCAACATACTAAAAAAATCGGAAAGATAAATAAACTGTGCGAATATTCTTAAACAATCGTACCAGAATATTAATTAATTAATTAATTAATTCCTTTCTCTAAAAGAAAATAGTAAAATGCTTCAAAGTGATAGGAATGCTAGTGAGAGAAACAACGTAGAGAATGAGATCTAGTGAAACACGTCGAACCCGCTCACCGGCTCGCGTCGGAGTGAGCGTTGGTGAACGTAAACGTCGCCGCGATTGTAGGGCGCAGCGCGTCACCTAAAGTGTATATCTCTTCGATGTTGCCCCACCATCACACCACTGATACGATGCGCGTTCGCGGCTCATGGCGGCGGTGGCAGCGACGGCGATGATGCTGATGATGATGGCGGCGGCAACGTCGGCGGGTCAGTTGGGAGAAAAGCGCGCCGCATAAAATCGGCGCGCAGAGAGTAGAATGGTATCCCGGAGAACGTCGCTCTCTTCATGGCGCGCGCGTTGGTCCTCCGTATAAAATGTTCGGTTCAACGAACGAAAAAAACGTCTGGCGCATGCGCAATAACTTTCACACATATACCACAAAACACACAAATATCCAAACATTATACACATACAAAATATATATAAAATATATCAAGTGTATAAAATAAAATATACAAAACGCAAATAGAAATATACTGAATAACTTTTTTCCCTCTTTTTTTAAATTCGCATGAAATAATATAATATAAAATAAAATATGACAAATTCAAATATTTATTGCATTATAAAATCTATTTTTAACCCGACAGAGAGGTCCGATAATGAACAAAAAAATATATACATATATTTATATATATTCCAAGGATAAAAAAAAAAAATAAAATATAATATAAAGATAGATCAAAGCAAGATTGACGGAGGTTTTACGAGTAATGCAGACGACGTCGGGTCGACGCGGTATATTGCTATGCTTTTCCGCTTTTTCAGAGAAAAGATCCAAAATATATGTACATATAAATATATATATATATATATATATGTATATACATACATAACATTGTGAATGTATGATGGTTTTCTCTCATTCCTATCTCTTGTTCGCGTTCATCGAGTTTCGTCTGCGCGGTCTGCGCCTATTTACATGTATGTATTTATATGTATACATAACCTCTATAACCTCTACATGCGCGTTCAAAGTTATATACATTGAGGAAGTACCTAGCACGACCTACGAGCGGACAATATGTACATATATGTATACTGGATATACTTTCCATCGCACATTTGAGCCTGCAAGTACATAAACATGTATAGGTAAATATATATAATAGTATATACATATACTATATAATATAAATGAATATACCACATGTATATATGCATAATGGTCTGTGTGTATGTGCCATGAAAACTCATATACAGTATTCCCAGTCATAATATATAATTCGTGTATGTTATGTATACATATAATATATAATCATATGTATTTGTGTGAGTGTATATAATCCTCTATATTATATATGTGGAGATGTAGGGTGGGAATTGATATTGGGAATGTAATGGAAGAGAAAGAGAGTTGGTGTGACTATCAGAGGCAGATGGAAAATTTGGCGCGTTTATATAAAAAAAAATTAAATATTATAAATATTTAAATACACAAATGTTTTTAACAATTATCTTCGAACACTATTTAATAATGTTCTACAATTATTTATAAGCTGAGAGTATAAACAATTAATCATTATGTAATTCAGAATTTAATCGATCAATCAATTTGGAAGATAAATAAATTTATTTATTTATTGACATGTGTATAATAATATAATATTATCTGTTTATTTTATAAATAATATGAGAGAGTTCAGTAATCAAATAATTGAAGACTTTTGGAGGAGTATAAAAGCGTTGGATATATGAATTTTATTTGTGGGGTGGTAGTGTGGGTATCAAGAAGGCAACCAGGACGGTGGGTGGAGATGGAGGAGTGTATATTGGGGTTTGTAAACGATGTTGAGGGAGTTGCAAGAGGACACAGGGGCAGAGTGTATGTATACTACGGGTCTCTACCTCCGGGCAAATCGATCCCACACCGCAGTGTAGCTCTGTAGAGTACCGCACTTGATACATATCATAACCCACGTGTGTCCATATGCCATAAAACTTCACTCAGTACTCTCTTTTATATCCCTCATTATCGATACGAACATATTTTAATTTATAATTTTTTTTTTCTCTTCATTTTTACTTTTTTTTTTTATTTCTGAATAATATTTAATATTTATAAACTCGCATTGAATAAGGAATAATCATTAAAATACATAGTGCGCTTTTAATATTTACGGATAATCACTTCATCCACCCTTTTGATTTGTGTGATGGCGACAACGAAAAAAAAAAAAAACTTTGTATTATAAACAATGTAGATGTCTCGTGGTATTTTCCGTTCAATAAACGCCCCCCCTGTCACCCACCACTTTTACCAGCTTTCATTTTGTACGTACTATCAATATAGTATATATATGTACAAAAAGTAAATAGGTTTAATATGTTTAAATGAAGTAAAATAAATGCGTGTACGTGACATAATACACATTCAACTTCATCTCTTATATATGCAGAAGATATATATTGTATGGAATATTTCTAAAGAATTTTCTACATACATATTCAAGTATATGAGAATTTGCGTGATACTATCCAGTATCACGTAATGAAAGACGTCTATATAACGGAATATACAGCTTTGAAGTAACTGAGGTCAAGTTGTATCCTCATTTTTCGATATTATTAAAAAAGAATAAAAAAAAATTAATATTCATATGAATATAATTGTCTCTTTTTTTTTTTCATTTAAAATATACTTCTGTACACTTTGTACTGTATTAAAAAATTTTTTAATGATTATTTATATGCGGGTTACATATCACTATATGGAGATGTAGTTTGACGCAACAAGAAAGCACGTGTGAGAGCTGCGCTCGTAAAAACAGTTTCACGATCCGCTCGCCCTGTACTATAACTACATTTACTAGGTATCTCACTCGTGTTTTCATCCACTTTTGCGCGATCAACGGATGATGGCGCTGTTGATCCCGGCAAGTTGTGACCGTTGTGACGAGCTTTATACACATATAGTAATAATAAAGGTTCGCGGGGGGAAAATAAGGTCAAATCAAGTCTCAGACTTTATATGTATATCTGTATGTAAAAGTTAAAGATAAAAATCTTTTGTTGAATGTATCTAAAAATAAATAATAACAAAATAGATAATAAAAATAATAAAATTTATATTCATCTTCAATATAGCATAAATAAATTTTCTTTTTATGATTTTTTAAGCTCGCACTAAAACAAGTACAGTATAACCAAACGTATACTTATTTCAATGCAATTTCCTTGAGTTACGTGATACCTGTATTTACACATTCATATTCTCTTGAATAATCATTTTGCTCTTTTAAAAATTAGAGAAAAAATAAATAAAAATCCCGGACATATAATAGCAACCGTGTATTTACTAAAAATAATTTTTTTTCTTCCATTCTATAACAAAAGAACAAAAGTTATGGATAAGGGAAACTAAAAAAAAAAAAAAGCCTTCAGAAAAATCGTCGAGCAAAATTCAAATATTTACGACGCATTCGCAACAATGAGAACAATATATATTTATATCTATATATCGGTTGCCAAGGTAACCTCCTCTTTCGACGAACGAGACTGAATTCTGTCTTTGCCACAGCAATATTCTCTCCTCGTTCTTTTTAGTTCTCTCTGGCATTCGCCTCCCTCTAACACTAATTCACTCGACTGCCACCTCTTCGTTCCACCCATTACTATACAGTGTTCGTTCGTTCATTGGTTCGATGTGCGCGCGCCCTCACGACTAAAGCGAACACATTGCTAGTATAGCACTAGCCGAGAGGAAATAAAAGAAAATAAAGAAAAACGAAGAGAGAAAAAAATAAGATAAGAAATAATAATATAAGAAAAAAAAAAAGAAAAAAAAAAATGTAAAGCAAGGAAAGAAAGGAACAACGGTATATGACGAGTGACTGACTGCATGTCGAGAGAAAGAGAGAGTATAAGAAATGGAGAAATAAAAAAAAAATACCAAGAGAGGATATGAGGGGATGGAAAGTCAAGAGGGGAGGAATCAATGCGGGTTGCCGTGGCAACGACAGTAAACCCGACCTTCTATCCACCTACAAACCAACTTGTCGCTCTTCTCCACATCATCATCATCATTATTATCATCATCATTACCGTCATTGCCCCCCCCCCCCTTCTCACTCTGCATCTACGTCATCATCACCTATTGCAGCTCTCTCATTTCATCATTTTGACTTCTTTCTCAATCTTTTTTTGCTTTTGCTATAAGTACACAAAGAGAGCACGAGAGAAAAATATAAATTTATATAAATACATATGCAATAATAGTTAAGCAAACTATATACATATGATTTTACCTTAATTTATTTTATTATCAATGTGATTTCACAATGATTTTAGTTCTTGTGATTAAAGTCTCTTTTTTTTCTTTTCATGAAGAAAAAATTAATTGTTTTGAAAATAAATATTTACGGGTTCATAAAACGCGTAAGTATTTCAATATTTCTTTAATATTAACATTAAATACGTGAATTAATTTTGTGCGCTATATTGTGTGATGATATTTGCATAATTGGGTCAACACGTACATTACTGATATAGTACACTTATCGATATATATGTTAAACACGATTGTGTTGAAAATTTCGTGATGTGGTTGTGTGAGATTGTATCGATTTGGTTGTCCCGAAATATATTAATTTATTGTTATGTATATATTATATTCAAAGGAATTATCTTGTCAATGTAGAATATAAAATATTTAACGCAAGCTTGTGAATTCTTTCGTCCTTGACCTTTAAACCGTAAAAATATTAAATTTGAATAGAAAAATTGAGATAAAAATAAAACTGTGAATGATTTTTATTTTTAATTATATATTTCAATTGGATAATGAATTTCAGTGTAATCAATTAATATATTTTAATTAAAGTTAAAAAATAATTCAATAAAAATGACTTGATTTGTTGACGTTCACCCCTTTATTATTCTCCCTCACTATATATGTATCTCTCTCTCTCTCTCATTGTTTGTTTTTTTCTTGTGCTCGAGTTACTCACGACAGCTGACGTCATACAACGTCGACGACTTGTGACCGACGCATCGTGTACAATGCGCGCGCATCAATGACGTAAATCGCGCGGCCTTCGTTTTGGATGAGAGACGCTTTCGTTATTAAATGTATCTACTGCCTTAAAACTCTGTTCATATATTTTGTGCCCACGCGACGCCAAATCAATTCTCTCCGACATGAAAGATTAAAAAATAAATAAAAAGAAACAAAAAAAAAACAAATCTAACAGCATATAAATGTATACTTTTAATTGATCGAGAAAGCGAAATAGAAATGACTATTTTTTTCCTAGCACAAAAATATATTACACAACCATGTCATCAAATTTTCCATTCATATATTATGCTTTAATTATTTATAACGCGAATATGCTTTCCGCAGTTGAGTGATTCACAAACTTTCCCTCTGATTGCAAAAAAGCTCAACCAAACATTGATATTATTATAGTTATTGTTTTATTGGTACTACAAAGGTGATAAAAATTCATATCAATTTGTATTTTGCATTAACGTCCAATTGATAATATCAATACGATGAAATTTAATGAAACATAAATTTTATTTTCCTGTCCAATGATTTTCACCGATGATTTCATTGAAAATAAAATTAAAATAAAAGCATAAAATATTAACTATCATACGAAAAATATAATAAAATACATTTTTCATTTCGTTTACAACAAAAAATGTAAAATGGAAATACACGAGCTGCTGCAACCTCGTGAAAAGTTTAACACAGTTAAAGTTAGGTTAAACCTTGCTCCACTCGAAAGAGAGAACGAGAGATACCTTCTCAAGTCTGTAGTTTCAACATGAATTCAATTCACACAGGCAATTACAAAATTAAATATTAATACTGACTACACTATTGCCATTATGCATATAATATAAACACATATAAGTATAATGTTAAATTATTCGCTTCAATTAAAAATATGTATCAAAAAAAAATACAGTAAAATTAATTCTGTTGTTTCATTCAATAAATAACAGTTGTCGGTTATTTATTAGACAAACAAATAAATTAACATTTGTAAAATTAAGGAAATTATAATCAAACGATAATCCCCAATGATAAATAGAGAGAATGTGGAATTTAAAAAAATTGTGAAAATACGTCATCTGTCAAAGAATTTACAGTTGCTACGCCAATGTTCACACCCAGAAGTTGAAAAAAAAAAAAAAACGAATTTAACACACATCACCGGTGAATATACATATACACATATATGTATATACTTGGTCGCGGGAAAGCATATTATGTATATACATACTACATTACTACTATAAACTACTCACCTTACTCTCAAACTTGTCTCACATTTTTTTCTTCATCTCATTATTTGCACCATCATGATTAAATCGTCACATAATAGCTCAATGGTTAGGTTATGTATACAGTTTATATTTGAATTAATGAAAGATGGAGAACGGTAAAAGATAAATAATAAATAAATATCGTTGTGCTAAATATTAAGCATCACCATACTCATCATCAACACCCAGGCCATCTTGGAATTTAGTCGATGCATGCACACCCCGAGACACAACCGCACCAACGACGACGATACACGAACAACAATCCTCGCGACTTCACAGCACGTCAACGATGTTGCGACACACAATCACCAGATTGTATGTAAATGTTAAGACAGAGGATGTGTTTGTGAATACAGCGCTGTGGTGGAATATGTGTACATACTGGGATTACACACATATGTAAATAGCCTATACACTATGAAACTACTATCCTTATACACAATAAAACCAATGAAACCCACGCCGAGGAATTCATGCATGTATATGTATTTATTATGTATATAGTATATGTATTTATGTACACTTATTGTGATGTTTTGGCGCATGGTGGCGCCACAAGATAGCCACTGACGTCGCCATTTTTTTTATCTGCGCACGCAGATAGTTTGTTTTATATTCTCAATTTTGAAAAGGTTTTATTTTTTTTTTTTTCATTCTGTTTTAGGTTTTAACTGTTTAATATTGTTTTAATTATTATTAATATTATTATTTGTTTATTTGTATACTAAAACGATGATTTTTACACTAGTGTAAATATTCTTTCGTTGACATTTATAATTAATATTGACGTTTTCACATAATTATATCCGTATGTGATTTACCGGTGTATATTAATTCTTAATTTTCAATTATTGCTCACAAATGCAAAAGATTTTATTACTTTCATTTTTGTATTTGTATTTTGAGGATCTGTAAAGCTCCTTAAAATCATAAATTATTCATTACTAATTTTTGGTTGTCCACATAATTGTTATCATCATTTGTGAATAATATAATTGATTAATCTATTAATTAATCCACTTTATGCTCATTGGCACTTGGTATATATCATTAATTTCTGAGCGAGTGAATATATATGTATGTATATACCATAAATATAATCTATATTATATGTATATTATTTATATATGTATGTTTATCAATAAAATATCGAAGTTATTACTTGAGATAATAAATATTTGTATAAATTTAATATACTTATATGGACGCACATGACTAGTAAATTTCACACATATCACATGCTATATTGACTATCGTTTTGCGATTTCTTATTGCTTCCTCGTACAATTATCATTAAAATATCCTCGCAATTATAAACTAATGACTTTCATTGATCGTGAATTTATAATTCAAATTATTTCACCCGAATATTTTTGATAATTCATTCACGTTAACCTATAATATACTTTCATCATTTCTAAAAAAAAAAACAAACTCTATGACGGTATTTAATGACGATATTCCAACAGTATTTTAAATCATCATAAGTTATTCCTTCAAGCGGATTCAGTACCGGAAATTGTCATGTCTGCAGTTGCAGAAATATCATTTATTGGTGGTGGTGCACCACTGCCACCACTTGAATTAATAGCCGGTGTATCAAGTCCATGAATACTTTGTAATTCTGGTACACCTTGAAATAATTTTCCAGGAAATCCCTGAAGTAAATCATATGACACTGGAGTTGGTGGTAATGCAGTTGTATGAGCGTGTGGTGATTGAAGAACTGCTATGACTCTTCGCAATTCCTCCAGAGCATTTCCTACATTACAAAAAATTTCATTTAAAATTTTACTATGTTTGTATCATACAATAGATTAATAAAATCTAATCTTTTATATCTATTTTTCTTTCTATGAATATCATAAAGCTATTTACTTACCTTGCATGAGTATATAATTTTTTGCCAAGAGTAAAGTGGCAATTTTTGATAATTTTCTCACTGATGGACTATGAGCGTAAGGTATTACTGAACGTAATTCATCTAAAGCATCATTAAGATCATGCATTCTTCGACGTTCTCTGGCATTTATATTCAATCTAACGCTTTTTCCTTGACGTGCATTCTTCGATTTAGACGGACAATTAAGTCTACCTGCTGGTGGCCTATTACAAAAATCCAGAATAAAATTAAATCCATCCAATAAATAAAACAAAATAAATAATCTTTCAATTATTAATAAATTGTTTTGATATTTGATTTTGATCATTTTACTTCACCTCTCTTGATCCGGACGATTTTCATCCGAGGACAGTGCACTAGATGAAGCGTGTGGTTGTGGCTGTTGTTGAAAATAGAAACCACCAAGGCCTACAGTGCCCAAGGGAGTTCTTCGACCGTGATTCTGAGGATGTTCTGAGCTCGAGTAGCCCGCTGGGGGTACGGGAATTCCAGGATGAGATGATGGTGGTGCTGAATATGCCATTGACTCTAGAGACCCGGCATTCGATTGACCCGCCAATTGATGCTAACATTTATAATCATCCTTTCATTATTATATTAACTATTTGATTTATAAATTTGTATCAGTAATTAAACATTTTTATTTACCGCACGGTGTTCCCAAGCCCATGTTGGATGTGCTGTTGATGCACGCCATGGTCCTTGATTTAAATGCGTGTCAGGAAGTGCGTCACGTCGATCTGGACGATCATCCTCCTCACCTGAACTGCTTTCACCATCGTAAGATCTCATTTTTCATGTATTGATACTTGATTAATAATAATTAACGGTATTAATTTTGCTTTTACTCTTATTATAATCTTCTGCTTTAATTCCTTCTTGGATATTACTATAAAAATAAATTTTTTTCTATATTATTTGTCTGAAGTGATGATTTTTTTCTTTCTTATAAAATATTTATCAAATAAGCGAATATAATTAATATAAAAAATAACTTACATTTGATGTTTTTTTTTCTAAAGAGGTAATCAGCGCGCAGGATCTTTTTCATTACAATCCCTGGGAATCAGCAGCACCATTTTTTACGTGCCATCATCGGGTTGGATAATATAATTTCCTATGTGTAAGAAAAATTATTTATTAATATCATTTTTAATTTATATCGAATAGAAAATTTGTTTTTTTATTTTAAGTTATTGAAGAGATAATTTATTTGAGAAATGTAGTGAGAATTAAACACGTGTATTATATAACAGGAAGGAAATCCAACAAACGAAATGACAAATCACTGCCATTTTATTTGCCACCCCCTACCCCCTAACTATATAACAAAGCGAATTTTGGTTACTCGCTTCTATCACTTGCAGCTTCGAGAGCTGCTTTATAAACTGCCAATTAATATTTTGCCCATTTTATACTTTAAATTTATACAATAAATATCACAATGTTTTTAACAATAAAAATAATTATTATTCAATGATATATAAATATTTATATTGGGATAAAGTAATTGAATTTTTAATTATTTATAGAAATATTAATTAAATTCTGCACCTACTTATTTTATTGAGTTTGTCCTGCGCCCCTCGTAGCTTTTCTGCACTTCCATAGTTCCATTCTTCATTTATTTCACATTTTCACCCTCGCCCTCTCACGGTCATCCAAAAACCAGTTTTAATTCACACTAAATCCCAAAGATTGCGCTACGAGAATCACAAGGGATGCTGCACTGGACCAGCGTGTGGCGAACTCTAGGGGTGTACTTTGAAAAATAAAAAAAATAATAAAAATATAAACTTTACATCTTTGCATTAAATTCTCTTCCCTTTTTTTCACCCTATAAATCCCGATCTACATAAATAATTTAATCTACACATACACAAATGTGCTTACAATATTAAAAAAAAAAAAATTTAATAAAATGTAAAGTACTTTTGTTTAAATATTTATGTGTACAAGAAAATGATAAAGAATAAAAAAAAAACATTTTTTTTTGCAAATCAACAATTGATGTGTTCATATGTTGTAGAATAAATATATTCATAATATACATATATTTATTTATTTGTATTTATATCATACTGCATGGATAAGCTCAGATAATAATGCTCTGAAATCAAAACTACCTCTCTCAGAATATACGCCATTGTTCGACCCATATGTCGCGCAAATTACACGCTGCTGAGGACGAGGGATGAAGAGATGGACTGTTTCATTTTCTCTTATATTTTTTTTTTCTACTCTCTGCTTCTTTCCATACATATATATACATACAAAACCATTTCATCCTTTATATCTTTTCTGTACCGGATTCATTATTAAATAAAAAAAATATATATCTTTATTATAATGAATGCGAAAAGAAAGACGAAATAAGTAAATAAATAAAGATGATATTAATGTATTTATGAATAAAAAGTTTTTGTATATGTGAATATGCGAATAAAAGAATTTTTTTTTCATTATATATGTACATATATACATATTTATATATTCGTATACATTAATTTTATATGCAGACGAGCGCAATATCTCAGCTTCTATTGATTCAAACATTCATAAAAATTTACTTGAAATAAAATGACTATAAGAATGAATAAACCAGAAAAAAATTTTTATGAGAAAAAAAATAAAATGAGAAAATAAGAAACGAAACTGAAGAATGAACGGAATCCAATCGATCTTTCATTCCCCTTCACAAATATATACACATGGATATCTATACACATTCACTTTCTCTCTGGATCATTAGTAAATATATTCCACCCCGCAAAACTAGCCCCGGGATAATAATCCTCGACGTATCTCCAACGAGAATTGGAGGGTGAGTGAATACCCAATGGAAATAAGGAAAATCGGTGAGAAACAAAGCAAAAAAAAAAATTCATCGACGAATAATATGTACATGTAACAAAAAAAAAAAAAAATAAATAAATAAACAATAAAAAAAATAAAAAATTGAAATAAATAATTAAAATCGACTGTAATTGTTACCTCGCGTATACTCTATACAAATTTGTTTTTTTTTTCTGCTGTTATCATGGTGTGTGCTGGAAAATAATACATTATTTCACACCTATATGAAAATTAGTATTACATATGAAATGTTCAAACACACATTCGCATACACGCACGGAAATATGAGGGAGAAAAGTACAAAGGGTGAATGATATGACCAGGACTCGTCTAGTGCAGGCGCAAATTTAAATTGCTGGTCATAAGAGAGCAAGGGAGAGAAAGATTGAAAGAAAAAAATAAAAAAAAAAATAAAATAAAAATAAAAATGCAACCGTGTGCGGAAGAGGGGGATGGTTTTCGGCACGATTGAGAGGGTGGATAGGAATAGTGTGAGGGTACATGTTGCCACGGTAACGCTCCACGGCTTACTTTAGCTCCATCTCACTTAGACCGGATCAATACAGCATCAGCGAGCTGTTCCCGGACCAAACACACCCTCTACAATATTCCCAACCTACCCCGCTTTACGTTTCCTCGTTTTCTCTCACTCTGGATAGATATATACATATGAAATCATACGAAGCGCACGGTCGGCTGTACAACGAGTGCAAAAATTATTCGACCTCACCCGCACGAACATTGTGTGTGAGCTATATGTATGAGAGAAGGAGAAACAGAGAGACACGTTACATGAAACCACCCTCTTTTATACATGTATACGGAAAATTTAATGGAAAGCCATCACTCGTGGGTATTCAGTGCCATACTGCCTTCAAGCATCGATCCCCTGGCACAAACCATTGGATTTTTCTGGGAAAAATCAGGAGTGGATGAACAGCAGAGGTCGAAAGGGTCGCTAAAATAAATTTCATGGATGCTGATGTTGTGGAGTCATAGATAAATAATTATTTTACTTTCTCAATAATAAATATGAAAAATTTTTTAAATATATTTTTAATGATAATATATTCTTAACATTTGGGGTATGAAGATATATTCAAATTTATTTTTATATTCTATTTATATTGTAATATGTTGTGAATTTTATTTTATGAATGTTTTTTCAATGTTGAGAAGAAAAATATATGTAATATTGTGAATTACCATATCTAATGTGTCTTATGGTTTTTTATACACCCCTCTATCAATATTAAGTGAGTTTCATCTTGTAGGGGAGTTTGGGGAAAAAAAAATTGCCCTGATATTCATTGTCTGTGGGGCGTTGCGTTTATAATTGATCAAGACCACAACGCAGCACGTTCATTTTCCCACAAACGAAATGAAAATGCTGTTTATCATATAGACGAATGCAATGGGAATGGGTGAATAAATATCATGATTCTTTCCGCTTCTTTTTCTATTATTTTATTTTTCTCTCCCATACCAGCTCAACTCGGCCATCATTAAGCTTTGCTCGCTATGTGGTAAAATGCTGATGATACATTTTCAAAATGATCTGCGTTCATGAACCGTGCAACTGATGATAGCAAAATCACATCAATGTTTTTCATTCAACATTCAATTTAGCTGATATGAATCTCAAGGAAGCAAAAACAATATCTATTGTCAATATATCTCATATATTTTAGTTACCTATCTATCATCTACATATATTTTCATATAAAAAAATTAATTTCATCAACCTATCGTCATTTTACTTCTGGCAAAACGTGATAACGTTTACTAAATAGGTCAACCTAATATAATCGATTTCATTTATTTCAAATAATTGGCATAATTTTTCAAAATTTTACAAATATTTACTTCCACTCATTCTCGTAAATTATCACTACTATCGTTAACCAAACCCCCTTCAACATAAAAAAATAATTCCAATACAAACAACACTCGAATAAATAATAAATACAAAATGTAAAGTATAAAAAAAAAAAAATCCTCATGATTATACTTCTGTCTTATTACATAAACATTGGTGAAAGTTAGCGATGAAAGTGCAGTGAAAAAGGGTTTTTGCTAGTAGAACAAGGGTGAGGAGGTGACTATAAAAGGTAGAAGATATAGGTGGCGTTGGTGTTGAATCGAGGGGAGTGATGGTGGTTGAAATTAAATAAAATTTGATCCAGCAGAGGCCCTTGTAGCGGCCTCAAATGCACGCCCGGGTACGTTGGCGGTCACCATGACGACGCAGCTTCCCACCCAGTGACGTCACTGCTCCATCGATCTGCATCCCCTGATGGTCCTTTTCAACCCCACGCCTCCCCCATCCTCTGACTATTCCTTTCGGTCTTGGTTATCGCAAACTATACGAGTGCCGGAGGCTCCGGCCAACACCCCCGTTCTCAGCTTTCTATTTTGCTTTTTCTTCATCTTCGCATTTTTATCTTCATTCTCTTTTTTTTTTCTCTTCCTCC
>JAQQBS010000002.1:1189535-1318890 GCA_030347275.1 Microctonus aethiopoides | reverse complement strand
GATTAAGAAATTTCACTTCAAAAAAAAAAAATTAAATAAATTTTTGCAATTGAAAAAAAAACATATTAATTAATATTTTTTTTCCAATTAAATTTATGCTAATTAAATATCGTGTTCAAGCATCAATATATAGGAATACATTGAATCCTGCGTATGAAAATTTTCGATAAATAATATACATATAATTTCCCCGGCCGATTTGTATATTTATATATATGTATATATTTGATATAAAGGGGGGTGTGCAATCATTTGTATGTACGCACGCATATATGTATGTATGTATACATATATAAATATACAATATTGTGCATCTCTAGCAATATTCCACGGGTTCCAGGCCGAGGCGGAGTGTTGCCTAGCGACCCGGCCGCGCGAGCGAGATACTCTACTGGCTGGCTGGCCCATACCAGGGCGAATCCACTCGTTTTCCTCTCGTCTTCAATTCTCCCAGTACACTCTATTCTCTCTACCCCGTCGCTTCCTCTCGCTCTTCACTTCTTTGCCACTCTACCAACTATCACCAATACCCTGGTTACACCGTCCCCACAAATTTCTTTTCCCAACTGGTTTTTTATTTGTTTTTTTTTTTATTTATTTTTTTGCTCCTCTTCCAGTAGTCTTTTCCTTCCCGCGCTTAATTGGCCTACGATCCTCCAACTCCGATTATGGCTGTTAGAGTGAATGCAATTTTTTTTTTTTTTTCGCACTTTTTTTCTTTTTTTTTTTACTTCAATTTTACCGATGGGGTGTGGCAAACATGTGGGATAATTTTTACACCTGTATTTTTCTATATGGGATAAAAAAAGTGATGTAATAAGAGTAAAGAATTAAATAGAAATATAGTTTGATTATTAATGAATGTATTATTTAATTAATTTATTTATTCATCTGAATAGTTCTTTGGATAATTATTTTTTATTTTCTTTTTTTTTTTATTTTTGTCTATTTTGTTTAATATGATGTGTTTGAAGTGTTATATGGAGTAGAAATAAAAGTAGAAAATATGAGAAAGCGATTTAGTGACCGCAAGTTTTATCTATTTACGTGAATTTGCACACCGGGGGTTGTTTGAATTTAGTTATCTTTGGCCTCGTCACTAAACTACGAATCAAGTGTGTATATATATCTACATATACATACATATATGTACAATATGTACATGTCTAAAACCATAGAGCGTTTACAATCTACAGATAGATATGTTCGTTTTTATTTACACCCTGTGGAGTGTCACGGCGGGAATACACAGTATGGTATATGAATCCCTTGACGCTTTGCCAACTGCAGCCGGTTGTGGAATCTTTATATATATATATATATATTGTATATATATACATGTATATTTACATGTACATTTGTATGTATACATCTTCTTGAAGCAACAGAAAAGATGATAAAAAAAACAAAAAGAAAAACACAGAATCCTTTTCGATTACTTCTGTTTATTTATTTATTTATTTATTTATTTTTCTTCTTATAGCCATTTGCTATTTAATTTGAAATTCGATTTTGCCCTAATGAAAATAAAATACGTTTTATTTTTCAAGTAAGCGAGGAAAATTTTTGTAACCTTTGCTCTCGTTCACGACTTTTTATTTTATGAATAAAACAGACGAAAGAAAAAAATTGAAAGAGAAAAAGCTGGATTTTATTTTCTGAGCGTCCGTCACAGGATAACAATAATCTTCGTAACGAGGACTATAACTAAAATAATTTAATTCTGCTATTTTCTTCAGAATTCATAACTTAACTCATTCGTATTCCCTTTATTTAAATCCTCCTCTCTGTGATGAATTATTTAAATTAAAGCCGGATTAAGTGTAACGATTAAAAAATAAAAAAAAAAGAAGAAACTCTCAACAATCATAACACAAATTTTTGTTCAATTATTAAATATAGGATTAAACATCAGGATAAGCATTAAAAAAAAAAAAATTTTATGTTTACGAATTTTCGAATGAGGGGAGTGAATTCTGCTCTTGTACAAGCGTCAAGTGCAAACGCAATTTGGCGAATTCCTATAGACATGTATGTACAAAAATACATACATACATACATACACATATACTACATGCATACACACACGGAAACATTAGTTTTATATATGATGTATAAATACATGTATAAAAAATTCTGTGGATGTTGTAGAATATGGGAGAATGGGAGAAATGACGAAAGGACTATATATAGAGAGGAATGAAGGGTGTTTGAAGGGGACGAAAATTGACGCGTATAGAGGGTGGTTCTCGTACGCTTTTATCACGCGCACATACAGAATGGTACACATTATTATATATAGAGAGAAAAGAATGAGTGAGGAAAATTGTAGATAAATGTGTATATACCATGTGGATAGATGAGAAAGACTGAAATTAAAATGGACAAATGACGCAATACAATAAAGAGAAAATATATAGAGTTAGGTAAAGTAAATGAGAGAATAGGGATTTAAATTTTCCATTTCTTCATAATGTACATTCGTGACAAGAGTAGCAGTTATATTACACAGTACTGTGTACTTCCTCGAGTGTAATGGTCGTTCAAAAGATAGAAAGTGAAGTGCGCGGAAGAGAGAATAAAAACACTTGGCTTGTGAAAAAAAAAATAAAATAATAATAATAATACCAATAGTAACAACAATAGTAACAGCAATAGTAATAGCAGTAATAGTAGCAACAGCAATAGTAGCAATAGTAATAGCAATAATAGTAATGATAGTAATAGTAGTGACAATAGTACCAGCAATAGTAATAGTAATAGCAATAGTACCAATAGTAATGATAATAGTAATTACAATAATAATAATGATAGTAATAGTAATAGTAATAATAGCAATGATAGTAATAGTAATGACAATAGTACTAGCAATAGTAATAGTAATAGCAATAGTAGCAATAGTAATGATAATAGTAATAGTAGCAATAGTAATGATAATAGTAATTGCAATAATAATAGTAATAGCAATAGTAGCAATAGTAATGATAATAGTAATTGCAATAATAATAGTAATAGCAATAGTAGCAATAGTAATGATAATAGTAATTGCAATAATAATAGTAATAGCAATAGTAGCAATAGTAATGATAATAGTAATTGCAATAATAATAATAATAATAATAATAATAATAATAATAATAATAATAATAATAATAATAATAATAATAATAATAATAACAATAATAACAATAACGTTATATTAATTTACTTAATAATAAAACGAAATGAATATGGAAAATTTATTGAATTTTATTATTCTTTTTTTTTTTTTCTTTTTTCTATATTAATTGATAATGTCGAAGGGATGAATAAATAGACTTATTGTAATGTATACATGAGGGAAAAAAATAGAAGTAGATCATGTATATATGTAGAGGGGTGCAACTGAGGTCAAACTCGAGGTTTGGCAGCAAAAAACATGAATAAAAAGTATGTGTACGTGCTTCATTTTCTGTTGCTTTTTTTTATTCTCTGTTCAACGTCAAGGAAATACGTGTTTTAACCCAAGTACAATGTATGCATATACAATGTAGTCATAGTGAATATGTATATATAAAAAAAAAAAAAGGAAACAAGAAAAATGAGATGAGAGTGAGTGGAGGCTCTACATATAATATCGTCCGCGAAGAATTGAACGCCCTTGAACACCTCATGCACGCGCCTGAAAGCTCCAGCGTCGGATAAAGCGCACACACGTATAATAATATAAGAGAGAGGGTGATAGAAACAGAACCCATCCAACTTCCGTATACTCTTTTTGCTGCAATGCGCAAGCGTGTCTTGATATTGTACACATATATAAATGTGTAACCATGTATATGTGTAATCACTGGCAGGGTGAAAATGGGGAAAGAGAAAGTGAGACAACGCGAAAGAGCAATGAGAAAAACGGTCTCGCGAGAGGATCGCACACGTAGTTCAAAGCTCTCTTGCAAAAAGCTCATTATATACAGAGTCCTAGCAAAATAAATAAAATAAATAAATAAATAAATAAATAAATAAAAGAAAACATATCCGAAAAACTATCAAAAGAATAAAAACAAAAATAATTTATATAAATAAAAATGTTATATTTATCTTTGATATTTATTTTTATTTAAAACATTTCCGTGAAACGGATAAGGACGATGGATAAACGGAGATTTCCGGATATACATAGACAGGGCCAAGGGATGTAGAGTGAGAAGAAAGAGACCGGTGAAATTGTGAAAGTGGGGGAGAATGGGGGTTGATATCCAGGAGCGGTTGCAGGAATGGGCGCAGTGGCCCCGCGACCATCGAAGCAACAACACGTTTTTCGCGAGGGAGAAAAGACTCCGTTCGTACAAGTAGTTGTGATGGTGGTAATGATGATGATGATGGTGGTGGTGGTGGTAGTAGTGGTGATGGAGGTAACGATAAAGGTAGAGTAGTGGGAAAGACGCAAGCGGCGGAGCTTTCACGTGACGACTCGAATAGGGGAATGGCCAAGGGGGGTTGATATCAAGGGGCTGGGCCAAACGGGCGACGGCGGAGAGGGCGCAGTGGCCCCGCGACCATCAAACCAACAACACTCAGGGCACCCCGCTTTCTCGTTGCTGTCGTCGTCGTTGTCGTCGTCGTTGTGGTGCCAGCGCATGATCCGTCGAACTAATTTTACGCCGCAAGCATCATTGTCATCATCATCCTCGGTCGCAGTACGAACAATCTTTAACGGTCGTCAAGTTTTATTTATAAAGGAATTCTCGGTGCAACTCGACGCATGAACGGGCTAATTTGTTTTATTATTTTTTTCGTTTATATAAATATATAAATATATAGATACATTTAATGCATTTTATTTATGTATAATTAAATATAATTATACTTATTTAAATGTTATTAATAGTGAGAAGGTGATTTCATCAATTCGTCGTGTAAAACAACTTCTTTCTCAATGATATCAGGTAATTTTTTATTATTATAAATCAGAGATAATTTTTCTTATATTTATTGTTATTATTTTCATTGTTGTTTTTGTTGTTATAATTTTAATTGAAGTTACAACGAATGGTATAAAGAAGATATTTCGTCTCGTCTGAGAATTTTAAAAAGAACAACAGGATAAAGATTATTTGTTTATTTATTCAAGTGTTTATTTTCTGACGAAATAAAATTAATGGATGATTTATATTATTTTATTTATGTATTAAGTATTCAATCGTGATGTCGTTTAATTAATATTTTCATCAAATATGAAGAAATAATTAATTACAAGATTGTTGTCTATTGGTAAAGAGAAAAATGACATACGGTATAGATTGCAAACGTCACGATTTCATCTCTAAAATGCCATATGTCATCTTAATAAACCAGGTTTATTGCTTTGAAAGGGTAGAGTGATGGCAATAGGGTGCTACTACCAAAAGATCAGAGGAAATATATATGTATATGTACACATGTATATTTATATAGTCTATTATATTTATGCAGCGAATTGTCGGGTTGATTTAATGTAGAATTTATTTAAAACAAAGGAGAATGAATTTAAATACTCAATGTCCTTGACTTACTGTACTTCCTTCTGGTATTAGTATTATGTTGTTTTATCAGTAAAGTGCACCATCGTCATGACTACCAAGTCGGTAAATGCCATGAATTATTTTTATTTTTTTTTTTTTGTATTTCGTCAGTTTAATAAAATATATTTAAATATATTTAATTTATTTTCTCTCATGACGAGAACAATTAATTCATTTCCACTGGCACTAAATTAAATTCTTCTTTATCGCTTTGAATAATTCGAAAATATGAATTAATCCCCTGCAATTTTATTCATAAACATAATGAAAAGTGAATAAAATAACTGCAGTATTTAAAATTATTTTGGTAATGTTTGATAATAAAAATCGATAAACAGATATTTAAATAAATTGCTCTTTTGTTCTAGATACCAACCAAAAAGATTGGCACAGCCATGGCGCGCACCAGGCACCGAATGGATCTGATCATGAATGGAGGGTGGTCCAAGAGTGCATATATACATATATGTTTAAGAATCGATGGGGGTGTTACGAGCGTGTGTCGACGTACAGAGGTCATCATCCATGACGTCCACGTGGCCTTTCTTTTGCGTCACGAGCATAATTCACAATGAGTCCTTCAAATTCACTTCATCACTAATCAGAGAAGTAGTTCAAGGACCCTAAGAGTCATTTTTAAATCGTTATCGTTCACATTCAATCAAATATATCAATATTAACCACCGAATTTCTTCTCTCATCCTCACACATAAACCGCGAGATACTAAAAATATTTTTTCAACCGAAAAACCAATTAAATATTTATTAATATTTCATCAAATTATTTTTTTCCCATCATTTCTTTTTGTATAAATACAATCCAATCGTTTAATATATAATTAGATCTACACCACGCCCGATTACACATACGCACAAACATCTATACACGCACACACCCTTTGTGACGTAACCTTTGAGTATGTCTTCCACCTTTGATCAACACTGTTCGTCTATTTATTACGTCTTCATTTGCTTTCTTCCTGTCAAACTCTACTTAATTCCCCCCACATTCATTTCTTTACATAATTAATAAATCGTGACATAAACCATTCAGAAAACGTCCCATTTTTAAACGTCACATTTAACTGAAATAAATATATTGAAACATTTCTCATTTTAAAATCTAACAAAAGGTGATGACGATAATAATAATAATAATAAAAATAATAATAGCCTTTGCCCATTGAATCTGGGACAATCAATTTTTTTTTTTTTTCGGCTTGTTGGACATTTAAATTCTCACGATTTACAGCGACCATCAAAAAAGATGGGGAATGATTATCGGGTGGTAGAGATGGGCGTCTCGATCGGGATGAATAATAAAAAATATATATATATATATAAATAAATAAAATGAAAAGGGATGAATGTGCTACTCGATTATGCCAAAGTCCACGGCAGGACAATAGAAGCATCGGGGGTGCACACCCCGTGTTTCAGCTGTTCTCTCGGGGATCGCGTACACATATATATATATATATAGAGACGTCTTGTTGTCTCACTGAGGGATAAACGGCAACGGATGGGTTTCGCCCCAGCGAAAAATAAGCAATAAGTTACAAATGGTGAGCGTTAAAAAAAGGACGAGAAAGGGGATCGCAAAGAGAAAGAGAGCAAATCGCGTCCCCTATAGATATTCACATATATATATGTATATACATATGTATATATGTACACTCATGAACGTGTATGTATATGTAGATGTAGCATTTGGGTATGCGTGATGTTGGGTTTTCGGGCACACGTCGCGATGCATTGTATCGTTTGCATCCCTTGTATCCCTCAGGCGATCCACCCTTCGCACAGACACACGCATACGCACACATGGCTTTCTCCTGCTCCTGCCTCTGCTAGTCTCTCTGTGGGTCCTGTTTCACCAGTCAGTGACTGAGCTCATTACAACGTTTAAAGAACAACGAGCCAGGCAAGAATGGACACAACATCAGTTGACGTGTGCGCTTGAGACTTTAGTTTTATTTCGATAAATGAAGCTGCAATACGTTATATTTTTTGTTGCATTACGTTGTAGAATAATGGAATAATTGGAAAAGATATTGTGAAGCATGTGATATTGATGTGAGATGAGTTAAAATATTTTATAATAATTTTCGTTGTTTTTTTTTTAATATAAAATGTGCATCAGTGATTTGAGAAGATATATTATCTCAGGATCATATAGTATTTATTTATATATAAGACAGTTTCCAAGATCAAGTGAAATCAACTGAGGGTACCTACTACTGCCAACTTCAATTAGGTTGATAAAGTGTGAATGATGAAGATAAATAAATGGATGAATAATAGTAAGAAATATGAAGATGGAATGAAGAAGTTAATGCGTCTACGCTCCTTGCGTTCACAGCGGGCTTCCATGTGCCAAGTTTAAATAATTCATAAGGCACGCGGTGAATGCTAAGAGCGGACCATAATCAACGATAAATAACAACAATATATTATTAAAATCATCAACGCAACGATAATTAAAATTGTAAAATTATATTTCAATTAATATTGCACCAGTAATTCTTGTATTATTTTTAATTTGCATGATAAAAAATCTCTTGTTCGTTATACTGTAAATATATTGCATGAAATTGTATTTAAAAAATTGTATGCTCTGTAGAATATGTATATAAACGTAATTAGCAATTAATAAAGTACTCCATGAACCACTGAATTTTTGGCATTTTGTTAAGATTGTTGTGTATATAATGGATAAAGAGAAAAAGGGTAAAAAGGTCCTTCAAAGTTCGGAGAAGAACCCGGAATCCCCATAATGGAAATTGGGGAATTCCCGGGTGAATACGAGGGTTGTATCGACCCCGTGAGCTTCACGGGAACACGAAGAAGAGAAAGCGAAGCGCAGAGAAAGAGAGAGGGAAATTCAAAGGGAGATGGAGGGTTCGAAACGCTGGAAAGTTTAAGGGTGGACGCCCGTTGCCCAGCAACCCCTACTCATGGACCATTCCCGCGACTCCACCTTCGAGACACACTCAATGTATATACTTTTCTCCATTATTTAAAGCCTCGATGCTCAACCACCGTCCCCTCCATGTAGTACTTCAACATCAAAAGCGTTTTTATTTTTCTTCTTACTATTTCTTTCTCTCCTTTATTTTTATTTTACTCCCGCGATCTATTTTTAAAAGAAATTATTTATGACGTTCTATCCTACATGATTTGTGAATAAATTTTATTTTAATGCTTCCCCTCAAAATAATGTGTAATTTTTTTAAAAATCAATTTATTTAATTTAATGCATTATTCATCGAAAAAATATTTATTTATTTTTAGAAAAGTTTATTATCGTAATAAGCATGAGTATTAGAAACTTTATTCAAATTTCGCGACATTCTATGAAATATTTTCTACTTGTAAATATTTATATTTAAATGAAATGTGAATTGGGCATTCACAAATGTAGAATTATAATGAAATCAAAGCACTCAAAGTGAGTGGAAATAAATTATTATTTCCCATCAGGAAAATTTGAGAAAAAAAATGTAATGTTTGCATTTTGTAACTTGAAAAAATTAAAACTAGTGGTAGGAAAAATTAGTAATAGGAAAGATGACGAAGCCAACAGTGATGACGTGAAGTTGAAGAGACGAACGCTAGAGAGACTAATGTAGAATGGGAAAAAGAGCAAGTGCGAGGGCAAAGAGAAGATGATGAGAGAAGTGAAGAGGGCAAATGAGGGGTGGAAAAACCCGAGATACGGAGTGGAAGAGAGATCAATACGACGTTGCTAGGCAACGAGCCTCCGGCGATCTCGGTCCGAGTAGACAGGGTGCCGCTACCGGGCCGAACATGATCCCCCTTCGTATCTCTGCCATGCCATACATTTCATCCATCCCTCTTCCCTTCATCTTCTCGCCCATTCTCACTCGCTCATCTGGCATTTTCCTCTGTATCGTTTGTCCCGGATGTCAGATGATAAATCCACCACTACATCGCGTGAACGCCAAGCATTGTTGCGGCCTTCCACGTCCTCCGGATGTTTCGAATCAACTGACATCAATGTTAGCAGTATACACATTATAAACTTTAACCAAGTCATTGGCCAACAGATACAGATATAAACAATATATATAATTGTTTGAAGATGTTCCATTTATCTCACTTCTATTTTCTCTGGCAGCTATTTATTATTCGTCTTTAATTAATAATTTCACTGTGACAATTGACAAATCATTGCTACACCGCGCATTATCCAGTGATGTTGTGGCTTGTTCGTTGGTAACCACATAGCAATCACGAAATTTGTTGAATGTCCGGTAGTTGATAGAATACCACGTCGCTCGGTCGTTTTGTATACTGGGCAAATATACATTTGCTTATTTACCACATTTTCTTTTTGTATTGGCATTAGCCACAGCTGAAAATTATAATTGATTTGTTTATTATTGCAAGTATAATTATCATTGGATAGTTTTGCTTTTGAAATATTTTATAACTTACGTGAGGTACTTGGTCATAAAGAATTTTAGGAAATGATTCATTGAGCATCATGGTGTTCATATCAAATCTTGCACCATCTAAAAAGAGTCCATGAATATAAACACCGTCTGCGGGTGGTTGTTGAAACGTTGTGTCACTCAGTGGGATAAAATCATACACTAATAGATCAATTGATATTGAGTGTTTTCTCGCATAATTTTGTCGTGCACCAGTGAGAAATGCTTGAGTAAAAAAGAAACCAGAGAGCCAAAAAGACGTTGGTGGACCATTTAAATACCATTCCTGCGATAAAATTTATTGATTTCTATTTTTTATTAAATGATTTATGAATGAAAATAATTATTAAAATTACCTCGAGAAAATTTAATCGTTTAATAAAGTCTTTAATGTAACTGCCTAAAGGTTTTAATGATGGATACGAATATTTTTTCCATAAAATTGGAATTTTTCCAGTTATAATTGCCCCAAAGACTTCTTCAAGCTCGGAATTCATTACTGTCAAGCCTAATGAATACAAAGTTAATATGCAAAGATATATACATAGCAATTTATTCTAGTGTCTTCATTAAAATATCATGATATAATAAATTAACGAATTACCTTTGATCGCTCTTTGCACATTTATCAAGCTACTTCGAATCGTTTGAAGTAGCTTATTAAACCGTCCCATTTCTTGTACTAATACGGTATTCATACTTTGTTCATATAATGTTGGATATTTTATTAAAGCTTCAACTAAATCAAAGTCTTTTGGTAATTTTGATAATATATCACTAGCAATATTAAAGACTGTTTCATCAGGAGATTTTTCACTTTCGTCATCCAACTGCGTCGTGTCCTATATCGTATATTATAAATATAAAAAATAAAATATATTAGCTCAATGATAATAAAAAAAATATATTTTCAATTTATCATTACCTTCTCCCAAAAATTTTTAGGAAGCTTTAAAAATTATATTAAAATATTTATTACGCATTTTAATAATATTTAAATTGTTAAAGATAATTTAAATAGCCTTCATGCAACTTACTTCAAGCTCCTGAAGGCGCAAAAATAACAAAAAAAAATTGTAATCAATTATATTTCATTATTTATAAATGAACACAATAAGAGTATAATATTTCATTTTAATTCACCTGAGTGGAGAGAATTGATGACAGCATAAGCTCCGCTTCCTGTTGATCTTTAATAATATCAGCATTATTATTCATACCGAAGACACTTGGTCCCGTGAGCATTGGTAAACTTCTCACGTACTGAAGGAACTCATTGTGATCTGATGCCGGTGGAACGTAATATTGACCGGTCGAATCGAAACGATGGCTCGTGTCTTCTGTCGCGGCTTTGCAATAAAAAACTTCGAGAATTGTATTTAATGTACGACGATCCCACTCGTCCGTCACTCGTCCACCGTAATTACACTCGGCTAAAATTAGTTTCATCCATGTACAATTAATTTAGTGAGAGCAGTAGAAGAAAAAAAAGAGTAAAACAAACATTTTAATTTGAATTTTAATTTGAATATTGAACCAACCAGTGAGATATTTAAGCGCATCGTATTGCACGTCTTCGTATTGATCCAGAAAAATCTTGAGTTGAAGTGCACTGATTCTGAGGTCAGTCTCATTAAATTCATATGGATTATTCCAGCCAATTGGTCCAAATTTTTTTCTTTCCTGAACAATTGCATGAAAGAAACATAAAGAGAATAACATTCTCTTAAATACATCTTTCTGCTTTGATTTATTAAAAAAATCTGGATCACAAATAGGATCCTGAAAATAAAATAATTTGAGTTTAATTACTATAAAATACACACTAGATATAATTTATGCTTTATGAATTATTTAACAAACTTGAAGAAGCGATCTTGTAATATTTGAGCGTAAACCCTTGGGCGGTTCATTCGTCATCTTGACGCCATTTTGAAGAACACTAATTGGAAAGTATCCCGAGGGATAACTCGTTAGCCAGAGCCGGAAATCCGGATGAACAGTTTCCGGTGTAAATCCTTCACAGATCTGCAATAAAAATTTGAGAAAAAAAAATATATTAATAATAGTAGTTGATTTAAATGAAGTGATAGACATAATAATTATACCTTTTCCAAGGCTGGCATCCAACTCTTGGCAAGATGACAATTCTGAAGGATAACCCACGTGCCATTCTTCACGCCTTCATCAATCAAATGGGTGGCTATTGGACCTTGACCCTGTCCCAATGACAACGAAAATAGTCGGGATGTTCCGAATCCTTGATCGTCAGCGAATTTTAAAAGTGTTGCTGTCGGATCTGCGCCAGGAGTTAGTATAAATATAAGGGGAATACAGCAAAATGAATCAACAAAAGATGAAGCAAGATCAAATGTTGGTGGCTCAATAAATTCCTTTCCCAATTGATCTATAACGAATAATTACTCTTTCTATATTAATAATTCTTCATTATTTTGCAGTTTTTCATATTTATATTAGCCTTTGGAAATAATTAATTACCGTGAAATAATTAATTACCTTCAACAAAGAATTGTACCGCCGGCACAAGTTTATCAGGTTGCAGGCAACGAATGATCAGCAATTTCTCAAACTGATCAAGTTTATCAAATGGCTCAGGATAAGTTTGTGATTGCGGTTCATTGTCGTCAAATATTAATTTCCATTTTTCAGCATTCTTCAAAAAGTTTTCTTTTACTCCCTGAAGTTAAATATAATTCACAATCATTAATGTAAATAATACCTTTCAATTACATTCTACAATTTTTCATTATCTTACTGTGAACTTTGGGATAGAATTGAGTCGACAAAGCTCATCCCAAGAGTTTGTCGTCAGCCACTTGGCCGGTTTTTCATCAGGATTTTCCAAACCTACACCACCAGTTAAAAAAAACATCCATTGTGCAATAGATATTTGTCCTTCTTTATTCAACACATTTATCGTCAGTAGCAGAGAAAACAAAAGTTTATCTTTCTCAAATAGTGATCGACAGATATTGATGTAAAGTGAGTGAGTAAAAGCTTTTGTCAGGTCTTTCAGCCGCTGGTCGAGCTCTTTCACGGGTGGTGTATTGTCTATCATCGCCTTGAACAGATTAACAAACCATACGAGCGAATACTGATACATCGGATCAATATTTGAAAGCACAACTAGAAATAAAAATAAATTAAATCAATACAGAGGACATGGGAGTAAATTAATAAATTTACTAATACCAATTGTGAAGAAGAGTGTGGTACTATGAATAGCTATTGGAGTGTATTCAAGTCTTGCATGATCAATTGACATCTCGGTAATCTCAGCAGTGGCTTGTTTTGCTTCAATTTCAATCGCTAAAACTTTTGACGTGCTCAAAATGGAAATAGCCGTTTGATCTTCAAGAATATTTTCCTTTGATTCTGACAAAACTTCCAAAATTTTGTCCTCTATGTCTTTCAGTTGCCTTAATTGAAAACATATCATTTAATATAAGTAATATATTTACTTACGTATAAATAAATATGTTGAAGTTGATACTTACTTTTTGTTGGCAGCACCTTGAATTATTAATTGATTTTTTTCAGATTCCAATTCTGGTCGCTCTTTAGCAACGACAATACCTAACAATTGATCCTCCAGACCAACCGGAGTGATCATGAAATTTAATAATGTAACTTTCACCGCGATTTCCGGTAAATAATGAGGATTTCGTAATTTAGTCGTGATGTAAAAACGAAATTTATCATTGTACTCGATTATAGAGTCACCGAGTTTAATACACAGTACACCAGCAGATTTGAATGTTTGTTTAAGCAATAATGGTTCTAGTACTGCGTCAAGTTCTTCATTAACATTCTCCAATAGCACTGGCTGTCCAAATTGAATGGCATTCTCCAAAATTCTCATATAATCTCTCTGACTCAATCTAATTACATTTATCGCTGATTCTTTTTCCATGTTCTTCACCCATTTATTCGCTTGATTTTCCGGATCGATCATTAGTGGCCATCTTCGTGACTTTGATACGATAATTGCATTGTCAATGGAGAATAGGTCAGTGGGTAACCCAAAAATGTTCCAAGATCTAATTAAAACTGAGTCACCAAGTGTTTCACTCATCTGAAAGTTCGATGAGCAATAAACATTACATTGCTTGCATAGTTTAACCCAATCGTTAATTTGTCCTTGTCGATATTGCATTGTAAAAGCGCCAAGATATGCCACAACACCAGATCCAATAAGAATGTCACCAGTTAATTTGAAATAACGTTCTCCGAGTATTTTAGCTGTTTCACTCCATCTACTGTATTCACCACCGAGTCCACCAATAAGTTCTTCAGCTCGTTTGAGCTTTAACTCACATTCATTAACTTCATCAGTCATTCCTTGAAATTCAGACTTTCTTTGTGTCAACAAGTCCATCAATCGCTCCAATTTTTGTTGAACTTCCTTTAATTGTCCTCGCTTCACTTCCAATGTACTCAATGCTTCCTCATATTTCCCTTCTGCTTTAGCCAAAGCAATTTTTTTTGGCGCTACAATTTTCGCAACTTTATCATATTCAGACAGTGCAATAACCCATTTACAAAGACCCTCGCATGCTGCGGAAGCATTTTTTATTTTATCTGGATCAAAATTATGGTTTGTTAATATTGTTGTACGAATTTTCGTCATTATACGTTCAGGAATACTATCCTTGTCAAATAATAAAAGAGATTCCAGGAATTTCATATCATTAAGCACACGTAGCGATGGTTTCCAATAATCTTCAATAAATTTTCCGCT
Source organism: Microctonus aethiopoides (assembly GCA_030347275.1). Taxonomy (NCBI): domain Eukaryota; kingdom Metazoa; phylum Arthropoda; class Insecta; order Hymenoptera; family Braconidae; genus Microctonus; species Microctonus aethiopoides. The sequence continues at coordinate 1,304,131 of JAQQBS010000002.1, read as the reverse complement.
TTCACCGGGAACACGATCGGGTTTAATATCCTTGAGAATACAAATGGCTTCCATAACTAATTTCACACCCGCCGGTGGACTCTTCATTGTCTTTACAATTTGAATGTCTTGTGGAGTCAATGTATTCAATGCACTGTTTGCAGAATCAAGAATAGGCATTACCAATTCTAAGTCAGCATTGCATTCCCGCCGTATTTCTTCAGCAGATGCTGCTACAACCTAAAATAAATTTATTTATTTACAATAAACATCATTTACATAAGTGAAAGATTTATTCTGAATTTATTTACCATTGCAGCTTGTTCATCATTATGAACTACTCGTTCAATAGCAGCAACGTCCTCACTCTCTTTTTCTACATTCTCTACCATTTTCTCAACATCCTTAGCTGCTTCGATTAATTTTGGTTGAAGGGCAACTAAAAGTCTTTGCATTTTTTCCACCTGTTTATGCGTCGAGTCAAGTTTATTTAATCCCACTTCGTATCGTCGTTTTGCCTCGACTACTTCCAAACGTTTTTGGTCTAAAAGGCTTTTAAATGTATTGATTAACTCAAGATACGATGTGGGAGTTACATAGTTGTGCCTAAGAATCATGAATAAATATAAGAATAAAAAATTTTATAAAATTCAATTTAAAGTGAATAAAAAGAAAAATGAAAAAAATATACATATTTTACCTTCGAGCTCGGCGAAGAAATTCTTTAGAAAGATTTTGCGTTGATGTATGAAAGTATTGACACATGTCAATACAAGCAATGCGTTCATCGTCAGGAAGTTGCATTTCTCCTAAAAATGTTGTTGCTACTGCTAATAATGCGTCTTCGGGCCATGGTTGAAACCAATCGATGGTGCAGCAGTTAACTAATGCTGGAAACTTTCTGATACGTGTTCGAAAACTGTCACCCATTGGTGACATGGCAACCACTACATGTAGTTGTTCTCGAGCAACTTGAATAAAGTAATTAAATAACGCAACAGGACTTCCATCAGTTTGTAACGATTTATCCCTTTGTCTATCTAACATCCGCATTTTTTCACACAATTCTGCTTTTTCATCAGGTTTGAAGAGATTTGGAACTTCACCAGAGTTCATTAAATTACTGATATCTTCGAGAAAAGATTCCTCTTTAATCTGAATATCAGTGAAGAAAAACGTCGTGTGAAGATCGGTCGATGTAGTTTTACGAAGTATATTCTTCAGATTCTCATGCCATTCATGAACGCCATATTGTCGAGTTATCTCCACTTGAAACAGCTCGTAATCTGAGATATAAGATGCTAAACGAGTCAATGATTGTCTACCTGATCCACCGACGCCTACTAATAGGGCGTGGCTACGTGGTTGCATTAATATTCTATTAATCTTAGACACATGCTCCACTGCAAATCTTCACGTAAAATGTTTATCGGTACATTAATATTTCTCTGTGTCGTTACAAAAGTCAAATTAACTTACCTGAAGAGCACCAAGTTCATCGGTTTCTTTGAAATAGAATTAAACTCTGTTAAAAATTCAGTGACAATTTTTGCGAGATAATCCAAATCTTTTACTTCCATGTATAGTTTCCTGCTGTTTAATGGCTGTTGGAAATCGCAGTACACTAAATTTCTCAGATGAATTTCAGTTATCTAAATAAATCATCGAAATATAATTCAAATTATTAAGTGTCAGTTAGATTGTTTAAAAAATATTTAAGTACTCACCGATTTGTTGGATTGATCAAGAAAATCTTCAAATAATCCATTTATATTTTCGTTCATACGATTCAACAGTGTTTTTTTAATCTGTTCTACTAACCAAACCATATCTGACTCGTCCACCAGACGATCACCAAAGACTCGAAGAATTTCATGAACCCATAATCTCTTCATAGCAACCTAAATTTATTCCAAATTAACACAAAAATATATCAACACCATTGCTAAAATAATACATACCACATTTGCAGTTGTTTCAGGACGTGATAGAAGAACACCTTGAATGACTCGTGAGAAATCTCGTAAATTGAATAAATAATGTGACTTTGTTGGGGTTGGTAATAAATATTTCAAACTTTCTTTATAAACGTCCAACGTGCCAAAAACAATATTATCCACAGCTTCAGTAAATGATTCATCAAACCCACGACACTCCAAGTGCCATAACATAATTTTACTAAAAATAGTATACATCACATCATCACCAAATTCACAAATGCCCAGTGTGAAGAAATGTCTTTTGAATCTTGGTGTAACATCTTTGCCAACCGATGGGACATCCATCGCACAAATTAATTGCATATCCACCAGCTGCATAGGCATTAATTCCTTCCTGTCATACCATATGCTATGATCAAGCCACTGTCTTAATAATTCAATAGGTGGTTGTGCTCCGTATTCCTCTCTCGATGGCATTGAAACATCATCAACAAAGACAACCCAATGTTTTCCAGGTGGTGGACCAAATACACCTTTCTTTCTTTTATCCATTTTACTCATAATAATATCCTGAGTTTGATTAGCAGTTGTTTGCGCAGAAAATGTGATGAAAAGTGGTTTGAAAATTTGTAGATTTGATTTTTTCATTAAATATTCCATAATGTAGACAGATTTTCCCGTTCCAGTTGGCCCAACGAGAAGAATTGGCTTGTGATTGATCACTAGCTGCGTAAATAAATAAAAATATCGAACAGTCTCAATTGTATTTACAATTATTTGATTGACAGGAATGTCTCTAGGTAAAGATGGAACGTTCTTAAGATCTTCAGTCCACGGTATCCATCGTCCTTTATCTTCTTTGATGAATTTATAGTCATACACAAGCCCATCGCTAGGTATCATGGTTATATACGTTTTTTGTGGATTAATGATGTCTGGTGACAGAGTAAATCGATCACGAATGTCTGTGGGTAATTCGTCTGCCATCAATGCTCTGAAAAGATCGTTAAACCACTCGCGATATGTTGCTGTCAGAGTTCCACCCATTGCCCAAATGCACGAAAAAAAGAACGAACCCTGAAAATAAATTGTTTCATACTATATAAATAAATAAACTAACTAATTTAATTGACAGAAAAAAATTATTTTTACCTCAATTTGAGCACGTAATTCAAAGTCAGAAATTTTTTTAACGCTCGATTCATCCTTGAAGTCTTCTAGTAAACAGTCCATGAGATGCATAACTGATTTGGTATGATTTGCATCCGATATGTCGAGCATTTCCTATATAAAATCATCGAGTTAGATAAATTCATTATCAATAATATTAATTTTAGTGATTTAATTTTAATAATTAAATTTAATGATAAAACCTTTGCGCCACATCGATGTATTAAGTGTAGTAAAGCCGGACAGAATCGAATAAAAAGATTTTTCAAATGATTTTTAAAATATTCGCTCAATATTTCTGGCAATGTCTTCATCCAAGAATCAAGTAATGGTATCCATCCCAACATTATAGGCTCCATATAAATCATTCCGCATCTGGAAACAGTTGCTGGTGATGCAACTTCAAGATCCATCGGTTCAAATATCAAATTAGTCGTTGGTGCTAATTGAATAATTTCTCCTGACATTAAACAAAGCTTTTTATTATCATCCAACACTGTATTCATATTCTCAATCCATATCGCATCAACAGGTCCGTCAAATATCAACCACTTTCGACTTTTATTAGTTGATATTGCGAAATTTCTATAGCTCACGGCCAATATTCCGTCGCTCCATTCATGCGAAGCTGAATCAAATTCTCCATACAATTGACCCATCGTAATAGACTTTGGATTTATGACAACAATCTCTACTTTGTGTTCATCCATTAGAGAATTTTCTTCAAGAAGTTCAAGTGATTCTGCCAAGACACGATAGGCTGTTGTCTTTCCGCCAAAAGGTAAACCAACAATCATAAAACCATGTCTAACAATCATCATTTCGTAAATTTGTTGAATTTTTTCCAGGAAAAATGGTGTACACTGAATATTTAACTTGGTACATATTTGATTTACCGATTCATTTAAATGATTGTAATCGGGCTTGGGTAATTTAACGCCTGGAAACAGATCGGAGGTAATTCCATGAAATAAGGGAAGATCATGACTGAGAAACTTGGGTAAATTAACGTCATTAATGCTCCTCAGTATCAAAACATCTTCAGATTCATCTGGATATTTCAATTTTAAATTTCCTGCAGCTACCAACACTGATTTGACAGCTCTCATACCATAATCATAATGACACTGACTGCTCAATTGCTCTGAACAAAGTTTATACGCTGTGACAATTTTTACAGCCAACGGTCGGCCATTGTAAAATCCAAATGAATAAAGAGTATTTTCAGCAATCAACGCATAGTCCGGCACCATCATTGCCACCGATCTAAACAATGCTTTCAAATTGTCTGGCAATTCTGATCGACCGGCATATCCAGGATTCATCGTAATAAATACAGCACACGTAGGATCCAATACGATTTCCGTACCTTCAAATAGCAATTTTTCAACTCCTGAATGAATACCTCGTTGGATTGTTAGAATTTGCTGGGCGACAACGGACAATACTTCAAGATCGATTCGATTGAATTCATCGAAGCACGACCATGCACCGCATGACGCTAAACCTTTGAAAAACTTTCCAAGTGCTCTGTAATCCAGTCCGTCAGAGCAATTGAATACAACACATTGTTTTGCCATTGCTTTTGCTAAATCTTTCGTTGTCTCGGTTTTACCAGTACCAGCTGGACCTTCTGGTGCACCACCCAAGTTAAGACTCAATGCTCCAAATAACGTACGATAACATCTGTCTGTTAAGGGGGTAATGACAAGTCGCGAAGAATTACCAAGATACTCGTATCCATATCGCAAATTCGAGTTGATCATATAAGCAAATAAATTTTCATCCTAAATACATAAATTAATTATTGTATAAATTTATTTTGGAATAATGATGGACATTACATACCTGCCAGTAATATCTTAATTGAGAAAGCCATTTGAAATCCGTATTTTTGACTACTTGATCTTTAAACAACTGCGTTAGAACGTCCTTTCCATGTACATCTAGTGTGACAAGAGCCTCTGAAAAAATTAACATCTCGTTGGGTGAATTAAAAATTCTTTAAAAGTGTGAAATACTTTTTGGTATTGTTGATTTGTACCCAATGTAATGCGATTTTGTTTGGATAATTTTCCTCGAATAATTAAAATTATTTCATTCAATTCATGCTGACATTGATCTAAATATTGCTTCAGTCCGTTCACACCATTGATCATGGCTGCTTCAATCTGCTGGGTCCAATAGAGCTGACTAATAGCCAATATCATTTGACCTGGCCAGTCAAGCACCCACGTAGTTCTTTCCTTAATAGGATATGCATCGATTGTTTGTTTAGTAATATTCCGAATACTTTTCCGCATATTTGTTTCAAGTTCTAAAAGCCATTTTTCCACTTGTCCTCTTGCCGCCGAAGTTGATATTACGTCGGATAAATCAACAGTTTCACCTTCGGTGGATATTATTTTATGAATGTCCAAGTTATCGTCAAAATCAAGCATTGCTATACCTTCGAAGCATTTCTTCAAATGTGGTTGAACTCTAGAATATGAAATATTATTAATATTATGATTACTATGTAATGAAAATTCAATTATCGAATGTTTACCTAGTTGGATCTTTTGTTTCGGATAGAATTTCCAATAATTCATCATTTGAAAGAAAGAAAAATCGCGGGAAAAATAAACGTTTCTTCTCTAAATAATCACTCAAACCCTTTTGAATGAGATCTAGTTGTCCCATACTCTTTCTCAATCTCTCCAACATTTTATCTATCTCCACAACTGACATAACATTCGGATCGCTGTGAACAGTCTTCATAATATCCCTCCACGTTTTATCCACAGCACTGAAACGTTTGCCTTCATCTGGCATTTGTTGTTGAATGTCTGGGCTTGAAAAAATTGGCTCTAAATACATCCATGTGCCTTGAACTTTCAACCACTGATCTAAAATATCCTGAAGGAGAAGTAATTTAGATTCCCATTTTCTGAAAATAACAGAAAAAAAATTAATTAAAAAAAATTTTTGAAAAGTTTTATTTTTAATATAAAATGTTTTTTCATATAACATACAGTATTTCAGCTTCAAACGGTGCAATATATGCTGAATTTTTTATGGTGGCACTTTTAGTAATGTGATCATCTAACATAACTTGAATTTCATCAACACCACTAATGACAAAGCTTCCTGTATCTTTATAAGGATTGACAGTGAAAGACATTTGTTTCCAGTCTTTTTGCATTGCAATAATATTTTTCTCCAAACTACTCTCCTTCGACGCAGCCTCGGCGATCCCATCAAATTTATCAATATAATTATCTAATCCCATGGTTAAAATTTTCCCAAGAGTCAGATCAGCATCAACCGTAATAGGGAACCCAACAATTGCGGCAACTTGATCCCAATGGCGTGATTTCATACCAGGATTCCCCAGTGTCATAATAGTTGGAATGTGATTTCTGAATTCTTCAATCTTTTCTCGTACTGAACTAGCTAATGCTTTCGCTGCAGGTGCTTCTAAAGACTTCTCCAATTTGAATAAAGTCCGAAAAGCAACATTGACAGAACTGTCAATATCTTCAGGATTATGAGCACCAATAACTGAGGTTGTCCATTTTTCATGTTGAACATTAAAATCGCAGATTGCATCATAAAGTTTTTTAAATGGCATTAAACGATTAACAATATTTTTTCTCATTGGATATTGTGTTGTTTCCCATCCAAAAGCAATTTCTTCTTCATTAAATTTTTCAATTTTATCCATTGCAGCGTTTAATTTATTTTCTAGGTTTTGAGCTTTCTTTTGATATCTAAACACTTCTTCTATATCACCCCAGTGTTGAATTTCATCAACTTGCTTTGCGTATGATTCAAGTTCATCACTAAACTTTTGATAACGCGTTTTCAATATATCCTGGAACTCTTGAGTTTTCATCTTGATCACCCGATGAATTTCTTCGAGAATTTTTGGCATCTTGTGATACCAATTAAATACCTCATTATTCGTTTTTATTTCAGCGTCAGTTAAAAGCCAATAGTTGGATAAAAATTTAATATTTTCAATGATTTCCTGCAGATTATTTTCCAAAGTTTTAAGAGAAATCTCTTCAACTGTTTGAGTAAATTCAATCAATTCCATTAAAGCTGACGTATTGCTTGGATGTTTTAAGGCTCTATGGGCAATCACTTGATACTCACCACCAGTTCTATAATCAAAGGGATTGAAGGTTACAAATCTGTCAATAACAGCAATTGATGTATAAATATATAATTCTGACTGTTCCACTTACATCCTGGCTTGAGCTTGATATTGAGTCACAACATGATCAATCAGTAAATTTTCCAATAAATTCACACATTTTACAATCGTATTAATAAACTCTTCTTGCGTTATTTCAAATAATCCTGCGAATATTGTTTTTTCTATCAATATTGGAATGGTCACTGCTAAATTATGATAATAAGATATTTTTTCCTGATAATCATCAAGACTTGTTTTATTTTCAGACAAGAATGTCTTTATTTTATTCAATTCTTCATCCTTATAAAATATTGAATATCTATAAATTAAAAATTTTAATTATTTAATGCCACATATATTACAAATTCATAAATAAAATTGACCTACTTGCGTAGATGGTTCATTATTTGTTCTGGCTGGAATCTGTGATGATCTAAAAACTCTGCAATAATTAATTCGTAGTCTTCAATAGCACACTTTGACACTTGAGGCTAAAGAAATAAATAATTTTGCAGTATATGAAATAAATTCATCTACAATTGGAATTTTCCACGCGGTATCTACCTTCAAAAAATTGGATGTCCCAGTCCAATCAAGATAAAGTTTAGTTTCTAATCTCTCAATATCACTCACAGCGTCAACTATATCAGAAAAAATTTTGCAGAAAACTTGTTTGAATTCACTGATAGGGGGGTCAAGAATAAGTTCATTGGACTGCACAATAATATTTAATTTGAATCGATTGGCTGAAGAACTTGACAAGATGAAGTTGAGGAATTCTTGAAGAGTTCTTTCGCATATTTTTAACAACTGGTTCTCCATCATTTTACTTGCACAGTCAAAGAATGACTGGAAACGTTGTGTTTGGTAAGGACTAGGTACAATTTTCTTCCTGTTATTCTAGTGAAATAAAAAAATACAATGAAACTTTTAGTCTCAAATTAAAAAATTCAATAAAAATATTTTTCAAGTAATATTTACCAATAAAAATATGTTCTGGATATTCCCAAACCAAGAAGCTCTCAAAATTTTCTTGTGTTCTTCAATCTGAGATGAAATGACATTCTTCAAATTCGTTAATCTCCAACTTTCCGTACTGGATTTTAAATATTCTGTATCAATAAGTTGAAATGATTCCCAATCCTGTATCCAATGCTCCCAAGTCATTTTCATACAGGGATTGAGTAAATGTAAATTTTTCTCCAATATTAATTGATTGTTTTTCACTCTCCCGAGTTCTCTTAATTCTTCAGGAATTCTTACAGATGAAATATCCTAATCAATATAAATAAACAACCTTATTAAAAATAATGATCTGCTCAATTACCAGAATATTTATCAATTTGTTTACCTCATCATCATCAGCTTCTTCAGTCAGCACAAAATTCATGATTGATTTCTTGATAGCAGTCACATAATCATCATCAACTTCAATCATTAAATTGCTCATTGTATCATGAAATCCATCACACAAATGACTAGGAATGAGTTTTCGAATTTTCTTCATAATTTCATTATCTATTGAATCAACATGAATGGTATCAATCCCATTTCTCACATAATTGTAATATTTATTCGCATTTTTATCATCAAAATCTATATCTCCAGGTATTTGCAATTGTCCAACTAAAAGATCAATCATGAATTTTCGAAATTTCTCTTTTTTTAATCGTTTCTCAGTATAAGGAAGTGAATGATCTAATCGTCGTTTTATTTTTCCATGTTCATGTAAATTTGAAGCTAACAAATTTTCAGGCAATGAAAAAAGCGGTTCAATTTTTGTGTCCAAGACATTTGGGAATTCAGCAGAAGATCTTTTCAAAGCACTCTTCAATGACTTTTGACTTGATGATTCTCTTCTCCAATCAGTGCTCATTATCAAATGACAATATATTATAATCAATATAAATTAAATCTAAGATAATATAATCAATAAACGAAATGATTGCAACTCATATGAATATGTAAAATTTTACGAATTATTAATTAGAAAATGAAGCATATTGGATCTATGTCCTCTTGATATTTTCGTTTTGGAAATGCAGATCCAATTGTCATTTTTATCATTCCATGTGATGTTATAACATATGTATCAATATATACACACATAAATACATATATATACATACATCACCACATACATTTGAACTCTCCACGTGAAAGTGTATAGTTGGTGTCGCTTTCTACAGTATCTACACGGTGAGTGAATTTCGTTGCGGCTTAATTATCAATTATTTATTTATAGAATTCTTATCTTCCACACAATTGACCATGATTATATAAAATAATCCCCAGTTTGTCTTTTTCATTCCATCAAGGTACTATTTCGAATTAAATGATTCTATATTTACTTTTATGTATCCAACCCGGCTGCAGAGTACTCATTTAACGTATAGATAACCTAAAGAAATCAATTTGAAGTTTCTAGGCAACGTTTGCTCAATCGATTTAGCAATAAAATTCTATTTTATTTAAACATTATTTGAAGATATTTGTTTAATAATTCTTATTTCATTCATTTTTCTACCAATGTCATATTTATTTTGGAGGTTATGATATTGTCATTCCGGTATATGGTATATAACAATGTATAACCTCAATTTATTTGTTCTAGATGTTTTCTGGACAATTTTGTCGGTACTTGAGTACTGGAAATACTCTTTGGCAATCCACCAGTAAATCTCTATTAGGAAAATTACGAAAAAAAACTGGATACACATTTACCAATTGTAAAAAAGCATTGGAATTACATGAGAATGATCTGGGAAAAGTATATACATAAAATTAATTATATTAATTCTAATTAAATGAATACTATGATACATTCAATGGATATAGACTGTTTGAATTTTATTTGTAGGCAGAAGCATGGTTGAAAGAACAAGCACAGGCTTTGGGTTGGTCAAAAGCACAAAAGCTCCAAGGCAGATCAACCACTCAAGGACTAGTTGCTGTAATGGTGAACAAAAATCATGGTGTTCTTGTTGAAATAAATTGCGAGACAGATTTCGTTGCTCGTAACAAATCGTTCCACAGTCTTGCTGAAACAATTATCACAGCTATTGCAAAAAACGCTGATGATTTATCGCCAGGTGATGAAATCAAAAAAATTTCACTCGATGCAGAATTTCTGAAAAGCTTGCCAGTAATGGATGGAAAAACTGTAGCAGACCATGTGGCATTAACAATTGGCAATGTAGGAGAAAATATTACAGTGAGACGTGCATTACAAATGAGCGTTCATCCTGATATTGAATTAGTTGGCTGCACACATCCAACACCAGTAAATCCTATTCCAGTATCTGTTGGAAAGTATGGCGCAATATTGGGATATAAATGCCAAGCTCCTGTTAATAATCTGTTGGGTATGCAATTATGCCAACATATTATAGGTAAGTAAAACGAAATGAAAAAAAAATTCATGATAATTAATATGTGAAAATAAAATGAATAACAATATGCATTAATTTTATGGCGTTAATTTCAGGAATGAATCCCAGTAGAATCGGTCAAGTGGGTGTAGATGAGCCAATGAGCAATGCAGACGATGAGTCGACAATGATCCATCAGGAATTTTTATTGGATCCTAGTTTAACTGTTCAACAAGTTTTACTCGCTGCTCAGGCTGAAATTGTGGATTTTGCACGTTTTGAAATGGGCGAGCAAACTGAGATGGATGAAATAGAGTCCAAGGAAACTGCTGAACCAGTGAAAACGTGCTGTTAAATTATTTTAACCAATTAACCTGATATATTGGATAATTATTTACAATCCCTTTTTTGTCAACAATCTTTAACAGAATCACTCATCAGACGTGCATAGAATTTATTCGATTGTTTAAAAAACATATGTACATACGAATTTCTGTACTATAAAATTTAATTATAGTAGAAACGTACTTGTTCAATCACTCACAAACATATATATATATATTAATAACATATATATCTAAATATTTGTATATATTATATTTAAAAAAAAACTTCATAGTAAAATAGTAAAAAATCACTTTACGGTTCAATGGATAATCAGGCAAATGATGGAAACCGTGTGAGTGATTTAGATTTATTACGTCGTTTGCGTTTGAGTCTTATGGATTTCCAGAGCCACATACGGGAGTCCTTTTTCCAATATGTTGCAACATCCTCTGGTGAATGTTTAACACCTTGATAATTCAGTATTTCATGTCCTTGAATAACCAAACGCAACGAAGAAATTTCTCGAGTACGAAATCCCATTACTTTATTTTCTTGATCAAAACAATTGGTACAAATTCGCGTTTCCACATCTCGTGATTGGGGTGTAGGTGACATTTTTTCATCATTCTCCAATTTTAATTGTTTTAATATCAAAGAATAATTCAAAGATTCTTCACATTCACACTGAACAAACGAGCAAATATTATCCTCGTGGATATTTGTATCACTTCGTGGTTTTGTCAAGATGTTTTTGCCCGATGCGAAATTTTTAACTGTCACAAATATAAATACGCGAAATAAATGAATATAAAATTAAATTTATATCGAATTAAAATTTATCACTAATATTTACCACAAGGACAAGCTATTTTTTTGTCCTGCCAGTCCATCAGACATCCATTGTCTTGTCATTCGATAAAATCGTTTTTTCTTCTTTATTTTGCACTCTTTCTACTCCTTTCTCGCCCCCTCTCTTCTTTCTTACATATCTGTCAAAACACCATAATAACCATCATCATCATCAGCATCATTGCGTCCCAGACATTGTGTCTTTTGTTTCATTATTAAAATTTTTTTCTAAACGATAACATAACCAGACTAAAAAGAAAAACGAAATAAATAAAAATAATCTGAACCACATAGAAAGGAATTGCGGAAGTTATCCGATCCGCTCCCTTCTCTCTCCATAGGTGATGCCATAAAACTTCAGTGTGTATTACCTTTCACCTCTGTAAAAACTATAGAAAATACCGAAAATATTTTTATACGTCTCCCATCGTTTGATAATTACTTTTATTCCACAGTTATGAAATTAGCTCATCAAAAACAAACGAAAGAAAGATAAAGAGGACAAAAGAATTTAACATGTTGGCTCATAGTTCTTTGTGTCATTGTGATGAGCTAATTGTATATACTGTTTATACCAGCTAGTACATGATTTTAAGTGAAGGAGAAAATAATGAATAAAGGAGAAAGAGAGTACGAACAGGTGCGTTAGGTAATGAGTATGTCATGTAAGCAGAGAAGCCCGCATGGTCGGATGTGTGTATTCATGAGGTGCCCGTTGGTCACAGTTGGCCGCACCAAGTTCCGGGACCCATTTCCGGACCTAGTCCCATCGCACCACCAACTACTATGGTTTCTTTTTTAGCTTGATGAACTCGCGTGTGTCAGTCGCCTGTGAACAGTTACATTCACATCATCATCCTCCTTTGTTGTATTTATCTGGAAAAATTTTAATAAAATAGTATTTTAATCCTTGAAGATCATGGGATACTCAAAACGAGTGAGTTTTAAAACGTTGATCAATTTCCAAAATATATTTAGTAATGATAATTAAATATTTATCATGTAAGTTAATTGAATGAAGAAAATAAGAATGAATGAATAAATAAATAAATAAAAAGTATATAGGATTATGTGTAAAAGCGTGGCGTGCTAAAAAGTGTATTAATTCTTAATGAGAGATGATTGAGTTGCTCCAGTAACGCAAGCGTATTATGTTGAAGATGTAGGTTTCGAATTTAGCACGCGAAACTCACTAATGTGTATTATAAAGTGGCCGCATGTGTTTTTTAACCATCGATCAGTATCACGCGATTTATAACGCAAACTTCTAATGTTTAAATTAAACAAGCGATAGCTCGAGTTCATATTCAACAGGCGTATACAGTTCTATTCACAACACATGTGCGGCTCGTGAGGGCTTTTCCGTTTTGTATAGTGAGCCAATAGTTTTTTTAAATATTACAGAAAATGTATGAATCGTGTTCTCGTGTGTTGCGACAGGATGACAAAAGTAGCTCTGATGATTCAGGAAGTGATGCATTCAGGAATGTTCCCAGAAACCGAACAGCATTTATCATCTGGAAAATTGAGGTATTATAATATTTTTTTATCAATAATATATGTACGCTACAATTAATTTTTTTTTTTTTTCAATTCTTCATCAGGGTTTGCAAGCGATTTCACTCCCGAGGAATATTATTGGACATTTTTTATCCGAGTCTGCTTATATTATTTATGCAGTATCCTCCAAAGATGGTGGTCTTCCTTATCCAGAAATGCCTGTAAATAAATGTGACTTTAATTCTACATATAAATATTAAAATTTTGCGCCTTTAAATTATAATCATATTTCTTATCTTCAGCTCAAGGAAATCAAGGGTAATAATGCGGTGAAAACAGTTCACTTCTGGATTGGTAGTAGCTGTGATTCAACAATTTCAGGTGCTGCAGCACTTCGAGCTGCAGAGCTTGATGCTCAAGTTGGTGCGACAATTCTCTTTAGAGAATCAGAGGGTCGTGAGAGTTCTCGTTTTCTTGCTTACTTTCGGCAACACCTTAAAATTGAACGAATGCACTTGGAGAATCCCCAAATGATATTGCAACGTGTAACAGGATTAGCAATACCGATTACAATTGAATTGGAAACTATTTGTTGGGAACATTTTTCTTCTGGAGACGTGATGATACTGGATATCCAATCACAAGGAGTTATTTTCCTATGGCTGGGCACCAATGCTAATCCTCTACATAAACGACATGCAGTAAGAATTTTGGAACCAAGAAAAGAGAATAATAACGTACGTATTGTAATTGTTGATGATGGATACGAACAAACATTAAAAGGTGAGGATAAAAAATTATTTGATCGCATTTTGGATCCAAAAGCGCGTTCAGTACTTCCCCAACCGCAACGTCATCTTCATACACCATCGGCAATAAAGCTATACAAGTGTTGCGAGCAGTCAGGAAAATATAAAGTCGCTGAATTAAAATCTGGGCCGATTTTTCGTAGTGATTTAACATCAAATTCAGTATTTATTATTGATCGTGGCGAAGCTGGCGTTTGGGCATGGGTCGGTCGTGAGGTGGATGCTCGTGAAAAATTGGAAGCAGTGAGAAATGCACGTGGATTCGTCAAGAAAAAAGGTTATAGTTCGTGTTTACGTGTTGCGCGAGCTATTGAAGATGCAGAGCCGTTGGAAATGAAGTCACTGTTACGTTCATGGGAGCCAGCGCGTACACGACCATTGATTCTTCAAACGTCATTTGATTCTGAGTACATGAATGAAAGACCACGAATGGCTGCTGAATGCCAATTAATTGATGATGGTAGTGGAAAAAAAACTGTTTGGCGAGTAAGCAAAAGGGATAATATGAGAGAGGTAAAAGAAACCAAAGACGAATCAAATGGAATTTTCTATGCTGGCGCTTGCTATATTATTAGATATATCTATGGTAGCGGTAGACGAGAAAAGTCTATTGTCTATTGTTGGAACGGTGCACATTCAACGAGCGTTGATAGAGAGGCGGCATTAGAAGCGGCATGTCGACTAGCTGAAGATACTGCTGCACAATTAGTGAAAGCTTCACAAGGCTGCGAACCATCACATTTACTCCAAATTTATGGAGGGAAATTGAGGATTCTTGCTGGACCCCATCAAGATAGTCGTAAGTTATCTGCAATAATTTATTTTATGATTAAAAAATCAGGCAAGAGTAATTAACGTAAAATTTATTCATTTAAGCACCGCATAAATATCTTGTAAGAGTTTTTGGTTCAACGCCATATACCTCTAAAGCCGTTGAACGACCGCTGCGAGCAAGTTCTTTAGACTCAGGTGGTGTATTCATTCTTTTTTCGGCATCGCCGATTGTATGGTGCGGTGGAAAAAGTACTGGTGACGCTAGAGAAGCGTCTCGACGTCTTGCACCAGTTGCAGCGCCTCTTGTTGCGGAAGGAAAAGAAAATGAGGAATTCTGGAGTCAATTAGGAGGTACATTGATGAGAAAATTGCCATAAAAATATTCTAAATCTACTTAAAATATTATTTATATGTTACAGGACGAGGAAGTTATTGCTCAGAAACCGACGAAATTTTGGAAGAGTCTGGCAAACGTTTATATCAATGCATTGTCATGGAGAATGCATTTGTGGGCGAAGAAGTACTTGGATTCTCTCAAAATAGTCTTATACCCGAGGCTAATTGGCTCTTAGATGTAGGGAGTGTCATTTGGGTGTGGATGGGCGCACTCTCTGACACAAAGAGTATGAAAAAATGCGTAGAGTATGCATCCATATATTTGTATACTCATCCGGCAGGTCGTGACCGCAACACGACAATATTAATTATCAAACAGGGACAAGAGCCACCAACATTCATCGGTTTATTTGACAATTGGAATCATAATAATTTGCGAGAGTATCGTACATTTGAAGATTTTCGTATTTCAATTGAGGGTAATCGTCCATGCATAAATAATCGCTATGAGAATCCAGCATCTGAATTTGATGGTTATGTTAAATATCCATTGAGAATATTAAAAAATGAAGCTGAACATTTGCCAACTGATGTTGATGTATTCAAAAAAGAAATGCATCTAACATATGATGATTTCACGTCAATATTCAAGATGAATCCAGTGGAGTTTGAAAAATTGCCAGCATGGAGAAGACAAAGACTTAAACAGGCTGCTGGTCTCTTTTGAAGATAGAAGAAATAACGTATCATTACAATATATTAATGTATAAATATACTTGAGGAACAATAATTAAACGTACTTTGTTAGTTTATTTTCGTTTAATTATCAAGCATTTAGTATGTTGATGTATTGATTTTAATTTAAATCCATATCTACCAAACAGGAATTCAAATATAAAAAAAAACCGATAAAATAAAATATAAGACTCGTCAAATTATTTATGATGAGGTATCCATTGACGTATCCATTGGTTCGATTCTCCGTACAGTTTCTTCTTCGATCACTATTGGATGCACAGTTTTATTCAAAATTGCTGTTGTACCGCGCTTGTAACGGTATGAACCCTCGCGTTTTCCCTTCTCATTTGCCACATCATATGGACGAATATATTCAACTGAACGTGAATCAAAAACTGGTCCACGAATTTCTGTCTTACGAATCACACATATGTCAACATTAGATCCTGATCCCAAATCATTGAAGACACCAGCGCGAATGGCATCAGCTACCAATTCCTTTCCCTCCTCCTCCTGCATAAAAAAGACAAAAAAAAAAAAATAGAATGCATAAAACAAATTCATTATTGGATAAATATAAATAAAATAAAACATACAGTCAAACCAGGTCTCCATCGGCTTTCAAATACTGCCATGGCAGCCAATGAACCTGACCCCATAGTAGTAAACATATAATTTTCACTCGAACCATGAGGGAAAATTGCATAAAGATGTGGCCCATTAGTATCTACACCACCCAATACTAAAGCAGCACCAATATGTCCTTGATGACGGAATAAATGTTGCTTCAATAGTCTATTAGCAGTTACAACACGCGGAACACGTCCTGTATTCAAACGATGAAGTTCTAATTGGCTGGCAATCATCTCAGTAGTTTTTTCTGTATCTGCAGCGGTTCCAGCTCCACAACAGCTAGTTTATAAATATGATAAATTAATTTCTGCTTTCACATAGTTTTTTTCTTTAATATAAACTGATTACATACAATATATTCTGTGACAGAAAGTGAATTTTTGAGCAATTCTTGTCGGCTACAATGTTGCCTGAAGTTGCTCTGGTATCAGCACCAAGTATAACTCCATCTTTGTATATGATACCAGCAATAGTAGTACCAGTTTTTTGAGGTTTAGGTGCAGTGAAACCTTTCTTCAACAACAGTTCATTTCTAAATATATAAACAAAATCATAAACAATTAATTTATTGATGAATAATTTCTCATTTACGCAAATGTGACATTGCACTTTTTGAATTATTGAGGTTAGGTGTCGTATTTTGTTTTTCGGTTAAGCATAATAATTGATGATAAATTAATTTAATAATTATTTATGATTAATTTTACCTTCTGCAAAGATCAAATGTAAATCCTGGTGGTGGAATTTCCGGCACAAGAACAGACATTGTTTTAGATGTAATTAATTAAAGTCTTTTAATAAGTGTAGTGTGCAAGTATGTAAAACACACAAATGTTACAAACAGTAAATGGAATGTCGACTGGCAACAGCAGCTGTAAATCTATATATTCACAAAGGATTCTTTATTTCCCTGTTGATAAAGAAGAAATCCATAGTGTGTGATAAAATACACAACGGTTTTGCAAAGAGAATTACTTGAAAATTATTTTATAAATAAATATAATAAAGGAATATATTTTCTGAATGAAAAAAATTTTAATTCAAATGTAGGAACTTAGAAGAATTAAATTCTGCCGAATTATTAATATTTACAAATTTAATTCGAAAATAGATTAATACATTTTATGATTAAAAATATGTACACATCTTTTTTTGTATAATTTAGAAGTATTACAACATTAAACATAAATGTATTTGTCAAAATTTTACCTAATATAACAGTCATTCACGTACAAATTTCATGGTGATAAAATATATAAAAATCATTGTATAATAAATTGTCAAAGGCACGTATGGTCATTAATTATTTCTGCCATTAAAGTTTTATCTTGTAAAGCCATATCAAGCTCTTCTTGATCCCATTGTAAATTAACTTTCGATAGTCTTATCTCTTTTTTACCAACAATTCGAAGAACACCCCGACTTTCTATTAAAGAACATAACCCTACAAATTCAGACATATCAACACTGTGAATATTTCGTTTCTTGCAGACCTTTTCATAAACTTGATGTAACTGTAATGAAGGAGAAAAAAAAAACATTATGAATTAAGAATTACTTGCACGACTATAATTATGTATTATTCAGAAAAAAAACACATACCCTCGATACAGTCACATCTTTGTTACGACCTTTGTTGAGAATAAGCATCAAAGAACAAAGAAGTAATTTTTGTTGCAGAGGAAAAGCATCTTCGTCAGGTTCAATATTTTGCGATCCACCATAAACACCATTTAAAACCGAGACGACTTCTTTTAAATCCACAGGTTTCTCAGTCACAGGTGGATGTTTCTTTGGACTCCCTCCATTAGTAACTGAAATAAAAAAAATGTCATTTTCAAATACAATTTATAAAAAAACAAAATAAAAATTTCATATAATATATAAATTATATTTACGATTATCAACGGATGGTTGAAGAACTGGTGTAGATTTTTCTAATTCAGCAAGTTCAACAACTCGACGACTTATATCAAGAGCTCGTCTGACATCACCAGAGACTGCAGCAACTTTTCCAGCTAATAATTGCATCGCCATACCAGTAAATACATCAGATACATTGGCTTCTTTTAATCTCTCTGATATAATATCAACAATTTGTTGTTTAGTATAAGGTGCAAAATGCATTAATTTTGGTTTTAATTCACATCTAGCTTGCAGTCTTGGCAATATTCTGTCTGTTAAATCCAAAGCATTAGCAATACCAATCAGCAATAATTTGGAATTTGGCATTGATGGCCATTCGAAAATCGAATATAATACAGTCTGTCTTTTACTCTCCAATTGATCAAGTTCATCCAATACAAGCAAAATCATTTTATGTGACGTTGCTAAATACTTTTCAATAAGTGCCTTATTATTTTTTCCACTCTTTGGTCGTGCCACATTTAATTCATCCAGAATTGTTGAATAAATGGCACATGCTGATTTTACTTTCGTACAATTGATATAAATAATTTTAAAAGCACTTTTAAATTCATTCTTCAGCATTATTTTTGATAGACTGGCTGTTTTACCAGTGCCTGGAGGTCCTGATACATATAGAGATCCAGAGGATTGATTATCCAAATGTTCTTTAATGAATGCATGCAATTCATTGAGTTGGATTTCTCTACCAGGAAGATTTCCCGGCACTGAGCTATGAAGAGCTTTTCGTGCAACTTGATACTTTCCAGAGCTAAATAGTTTTTTAGGTGCTAAATGTTCTCTACTTTCTTCGACTTCCTCGTCTAAATTCAAACGATCTAGAAGTGTAGATGGAGTCCTTGGTGATTGAGGAGTTCTTCTTTGCTTTGGTGGCGTTGAACCATGTTCATCTGTAAAGAATAAATTATAAAATAAATGTATTACTTTCAATTTGCTATTTAACAAATTATATTTAATATTAATATTTTACCATTGGAATTGGAAACTTTTCTAGTTCTTCTAGGAGTTCTAGAGACATTATTAGTATTTTTTGCTGATTTTTTTTCAACATTTTCAGTATCAGAATCTGAGTCTGATTCACTGCTGCTCAAAACCATTATTTTTTTCACTGTTGGAGTATATCTTGTAGTTGATGGTGTACTTCTAAGTGTGGCATTGGTAAAATCTTGCTTTGGGATATTGTCTTTGCCACCATAAAATGTTATTTTCTTTTTTATTGGAAATTGAATTGTCGTTTGTACACTCGTCATTTTTGTAAATAACAAAAGTCAATTAATTGAAATGAAAAAACTTAGACAAAACGTGAAAAAAATTATAAAAGCATATGATTCAGTTGATGGTTAGGAACTCCTTTAGAACGCGTCAGTTTTTTCTTTTTTTTATCAATTTGTTAATAAATGTATACACTTAAATTATATAAACTTAAAAATTCTTCATATGCTATAAATTATTTAATTATTAAATTCTTATTACTCTTGACGTGTCACTCAACTCATGCGTGTATTACCTCAAATAACCAAAACCAACAGCTTCATTGCTAAATGCCTTCAACCTAGTGCACTAGACTGTAAAATTCGCGGGAAAGCACT
This sequence comes from Microctonus aethiopoides, assembly GCA_030347275.1. Lineage (NCBI taxonomy): Eukaryota > Metazoa > Arthropoda > Insecta > Hymenoptera > Braconidae > Microctonus > Microctonus aethiopoides. The sequence continues at coordinate 1,284,007 of JAQQBS010000002.1, read as the reverse complement.
TTCAACGGCGGGAAAATTAACAGAACATGCGCACCCTATCCGTCAGCAGGAAAATTATACAAAGGGGTAGGAATTTTTTTTCAAATAATTTCACAGATGGCAGCATATCTAAATTTTTCTGTCCCTCTTGTGGCAATATGGAGAATTAATGGCAGAGGAGGTGCCTTGGACGAAATAATTTTTGTGATTCTCTTCCATATTGGTCTCAGAAGTAAACGGAGGTAGCGGATAAATAATCCGTCGCAATCAAGGGATCCTAGATTAGTATAGTTCCCTTAATACAGTTAATATGAGAGCAAAGGTAATGTTAATTCATATTTAAATAATATTTTTCTATATTTTTTTTAATTTTCATCAGTTCATTTATTTTTATTCATGGTGATTTTCACGTCATGTCGCGTTGTTTTTAACCGCTAATACCATGTGTACTTTGTTCATTTGATTACTTATGTGTGACTGCATTTATGCAAACATTGTTAATCGTTATATTTCAACCAGTTATTTATAAAAGTCGTCTTATTTTTCGTTTAATTATTTCAGTGGCGTAAGAAGCGTATGCGAAGGCTAAAGCGTAAAAGGAGGAAGATGCGTGCAAGGTCCAAGTAGACTGGCATCCACATTTCTGTAAGTTTCAATTCTATCAAATTAACTTATTCTCATTATTAAGCAAATATATAATGTTTGAGAATGGCGAGAATTAATTTGCAATGTTTTTTTTCATGTTTGTTTTATAGCTGCCTGAATTACATTGCATTTCTGACGACCCACGAAGATCCTACAAGTCCTGGGATTAATTTTTTTATACCTCGGATAAATCTACTTGATTTTTCACAAACTTAATGTTATTCATGCAGAGATAATGCATTTTAAAAAATTGTCTTTTATAGTTTAAATAAAGAGTAACTATTAAAGGCATATTGGTGTTTCATAAGAAATTTATTCCATTGGAATTTCATCGACTCATTTTCCTCAACCACAATATCCTCATTCAAAGTAAAATTTAAGGATTTTATAAATCATGTTAAGTTACAAACACGTGTTCTAGTCTATGTATGTATAAGTATTTTGTGTCTTGAAAATTTGGTATTTGTGGATGGTATACTTTGTATGTATCCTCGATTTAATCAGAATAGTCGCATTATAAACATAACCTCAAATTTTTCTAACCATGTGTAGTATTTTATCTCGAAGTATTTTTAAAGTTGGAAAGATTTTATACAAATCTCCTCATACATTCAGATATGAAGCAGTAAATCTATCTTGTGTAAATTTAAATAAATTATACTCCACCAATGACAAATCTAAAGAAAGTTTAAATCTAGAAAATAAAGAACAAGATGTCGATCATAACCTCGCTGCCGGTGTGAAAGCCAAATATAAAATATTTCAAGATGATAAATATGATATAGCAATATTAGATGATGAGAATCTACAAAATAAAAAGCAAAATGACGATCATAACCTCGTAGCCGGTGTGAAGCCCGAATATCAAATATTTCGAGATGATGATTCTGATATAATATTCGATGTTGATGAGGAGAAAAAACGACTTGATCTCGAGGCAATAAATGCACTAGAACAAACGATAGATCCTTATGAAGGATTAAATATGAAACGTAAGTAAAAATTTATTCTATATAATAGTATAAAATTATTTCATTATATTTAAACAATTTGGATTTTTAATCGCAGATGGTGTCCGTGGTGTATTTGATATTGAAGATCTTATAGAAATTTTGAAAAAGGATAAAGCACAAAATATATTCGTAGCCACCGTACCATCGGAATTATCTTATGTAGATTATATTGTGATAGTTACTGCAAAATCATCAAGGCATATGAGTGCATTAGCAACATATATCAGAAAAGCCTACAAATTAAAAAGGTATCCTGAAGAATTATTGCCCAAAATCGAGGGTAAAAATTCGAAAGACTGGATGGCTATTGATCTTGGTAAATGAGTAATAAATTACATGATTGTCATAAATTTACATTCATCATCGATAAATTAATTCTTGATTATTTAATTTCAGGAAATATCGCACTTCATATATTCAGCACGACAATCAGAGAAAAATACGATTTGGAAACCTTATGGTCAGTAGGACCCACTTACGACAAAATAGTAAATACTCCTGATCACGAAATTGAATTCCAAGAAAGTTATAGTGATTATCTAGCTGGATTTCAACCAGCTGATGAAAATGCTCCAAGTTCAAAGCCTGATGTTCTTTAATAATAAACCCAAAAAAAAATACCAATAAATTCGACACTATTTTCTCAATCAATATAAAAAATTAAAATTTATTTCAAGTGTCACGTGGTGATCATGCAATGATACCAAGGAACATCAATGTCTCAAATATCCTTTTAATTTAATCCATGGTCTGCAAGTAAATCAATAAATATTCCTTGCTGCAACAAATTGCCCATCTATAAATGCAGTAAATTGTACAGTATGTGCAAAAAGATATTACCCGGTACATCTGGTAATGTGTCTCGTACATATATCGAATACATACATCAGTGTACCAACGATTAAAGTATAGTGAGGTCATGTTTCCAGTGTATTGTCTCAGATCTCAGTGTATTTGCCTAAAAACGATTATCTCATTCTACCTTCTCGATATACTATAGCTTTTTTAACACACGTTTAAATTGTTAGCTTCCTTACATAATTCAATACATAACATTATACATAATGTATATAATATAAGTTAAATATCACGCGATTTTTATTCATTTAATTGCTTTCAATTGTCTACCACAATTCCATTTATATCATTAAAAGAATATGAGTCTAACAATAGTATTATAGACGTGACAAATTCATAGCTGCGTGTTATCAAAGTTCCAAGCTAATGATAAAATATATATATACATGTATGTATGTATATATTTATGTACGCTTATAAATTATTATATCTCGATCGACTTTCGTGCATTTTCCATTTTAACTGCGTTCAGGTGTCCTCCTGTTTCAGCCAAGGTTAGAATCTCATGATTGCACAACTTTTATATTTCATCAATTTTTTTTTTTTTTATTCAGTCAATACAGGTCAAGCGAGATAGATAGATAAATATATGCAAACGCGAGAGAAAGAGAGGGATAGAATGAATTTTGATTCAACACACGCGTGTCTGAGACATGAATATTTGTGTGGCTGTGTTAAATTATTACTACACGTGATTTGTGATTAAAACACTTCGATAAATAATATAAGTGAAAAGTATTATTTTACTGCTCATTTTAGCTTGGATATTGATGTAGCTATGAAAAAAAATGCACGAAAATTCTGTATTGTAATTTATTCCAATGACGTGGATGAAAAGTTGTCGATATCTGTGAAGGTGACAGCCAAAATGTTTGATATTTGAACTTGTGTGAGTTGAAAATCATATAATAAAAAAATACACATAAGGTAAAACGTGAATATATCTGGAAATGATTGATTGAAATGAATTAGACTTTGTTATCTGCGATGAATCATTTGTCTGATAAGTTATTTGAGCACGATAATACACTAATTAAAACCTATGATGAAATGTATGTATTATAAATAAATATTAATGAGTGAAGTTGCAGTATATTATTAGGAAAAGACATTTGAAAACTAGTGAGAAAAACGATGGCAATGGCTTTAGAACCAGTATGCGAGCGGAAATCAACGAGATGTTTGAAGATTCCTTTGAGGTCTACTGAACAAATTTATTTGATATTTTTACTGCCAGCAATATTGAGTTGTTGTGTTTACATTACACACTTTGGTGCGGATCTTGTTGTGGCTATTCAACATTTCAGGGAAGAAAATCCCGTTTGGGGATCATGCACAATTTTATTTATATATGCTCCAGCGATTGCTTATTTTATATTGACTATCTCCAGGCCAGATTGGTGGATGACTGAAAATGAAAAAGTATCAAAAGGTGCTTTGACTTGGTTTGCTCTTCAAATATGTCAGCTAATTGCCTTTCCTTTTTTCGCTTTGTACAGGTATGTGTCTTTCTTTTTTTTATTTTGAATTATTCCATCTAATTTGAAATTATTAAATGAGACGTGATATTTATTGATTTTTATTTATACAGATTTGCTGGACAAATCGTAGTTATTGTGGATGCGATTTTGCTATCTGGAGATGAGAGAACAAAGTCACTAAATGTTGCAGCTGCACCGGCTGCTATTGAGCTGTATTTCTTTTTACAAGCATGGTTTCAAGCAGCACCTCAAGCTATTTTTCAAACTCATTTACTGTTTAGAGAACGCACTGTTGAGCGTACATATCAATCAAGTAATTATTTCCTTCAAAATATTAGAAAAATAAATTTTATTAATTCAATAGTGTTATTAATGCTACAATATTTGATATTACTTTCAGTTGTGGTTCACTTGATATGTATATTTTCGTCAATTGTTGTTCTCGCCATACAAACAACATCATTCCAAAGATTTGAAAGCCAAAAAATCAATGGTCGGAAAGTACCATGGGCCATGTGGCTGAAAAAATATCGTGCCCAAGTAATTAATTCCATTTTAATAATTTTCTTTTCAAACATAATACACAGAAATAATTGCAGGATTGTAAAATTAATTGTGGTTATTGTTTATAGGAACTTGGTGATCTCGAGGAAAAAAAACTTCTGCAGTCAAAAAATCCAGTGGCAGCTTCAGAGCAAACTGAATCGACCACAAATGAATCTAATTTACCAGCAGGAAATTCTGAATCAGGTGTCGAACCTCAAAGAGTAGTTTTACAACGTCAAATATCAGCGACACCTCCTCTTCCACCGAGAAATGCTCAAATAATTCCACCACCTGCACCACTTCGTGGTATTACCAGTGTGACAATTCTCCAAGTGCCAGAAATGCCAGCACCACCGAGACCTGATTCAATTGCACAAGATTCAGTAGAAAATAATACTGAATTGCAGGGTAAATCAACTGATCAAATTTTTTGTATTCATGAGAAAAGCGATGAAACCTCAAAACGATGGAAGGGATTAAGAATACCAAAGAGAATATATGCAGTGAAAGGAATGGAGGAAGATGATCCTGTTGGAAAATTCGTTGCATTTTTATGGTGGTTTTTTTTTATAGTTGCACGAGTTTTTGCCATTGCGTTATTTTATGAATTTTATCCATTATATTTAATAGGTGTTCTCGGTGTTCATTATATTTTAATGTTAATATTTCTTTTTTATCATGCAAAAGACTACAATATCACGACATTTATCGTTAATGTCTGGCTTGGTTTTGTGTACATAGTCAGCATTATTGAATACCGGATTAAATTTAAGTATGCAGATAAATGGCTTCTTACATATTATATTTTTGTTATAATTGAAAATTCAATCATGACTGCCACATGGTTCGTTCTCAGTGATTGGGATAGCTTTTGGTATTCTTACATGTTTTATGCAATTATTTTGAGTATGGGACTTTGTTTAATATCAACATGTGTATATCAGATACTTTTCAAACCAGGCAATAGACGAATATACGCTAGTTAAAATAATTTGTTTTTATTTTAAAATATATAAATTTATTGTTATTTTATTATATTGCGACTGATTTTACTAATATTTCACGCACTGCATATTATATATTAATTAATTTATTCACATAGTATTCACATAAGATAATCGTGCAAAAAATTCATTGTATTTTATAATTTCATTGTACTTTAGTAAAAACATTATCTGTGACATTTATTTTTATATATTATATAATGTAGGTTATAACTTAGGTTATGTATTGATAAATCTTAATCTTAAAAAAATGTATAATCATCATTCAATGATGAAAAAAAAACTTAAAAATAGGACTATACAAATAATCCGGCAGTATGAATTTTCATCATTCACATACATTCATAATAAAATATTTTTCCATATCATTTAGCAATTATACAATATTTACAAACTACATATTCTGTATTTAAAGTAATGATATCTATTCATAATTTATCTGGATACTTTAGATTCAATAATAACCAAATAAAAAAAAATGTATCAATGATAAATATTATTATAATCTACTCAAACATGAATATTTGAATCACGATGCAATGTACCAAGTTGACCTTCAAATAATACATCATTCAATAATTTTTCAGCAACTATCCTTTGATCAATTCGCATATTACGTAATTTCACTGCGACATTTCTTCCAATCGCATCGAATTCATCTTCCATTAAAAGAGCATTATTTTGGGCAAATCTATTCATATCAGGTGATTCGTGATCTGACGATTTGTATTTTTTTATAGCTGGCTCATCTGACCAGTTATTCATAGACTGATCAATAGAGTCATCATTATTGCTCATGAGATTTTCGTCCTGTAGAAAATTTATTCATTTGAAAAATAGAATAATTGTCTAATAAATCTATATAAATTTACCGTTCTGTAGCATTTTCTATATCCCCTTTTGGTTTTTATAATTTCTGGATATTTATCAACAGACAAATCCACATATGCAATGGCTGGTTTTCTCTGATTAGATTTGCATTTAATTCTTTCAATTAAAAATGGATGGACCCGCTGGAATATCATCAATAAATAACAAAATAAGTAAATAAATAATTATACATATAAAAAGTAAATTCTTTAATAAAAACATTTAATTTTATATTACTTTAATATGACTCAAGAAATTTCCAGTTGATTTAAGATTGCCATTCAAAAGTTTTAAACAATGAGTACATTTTACAGTAACATTAGAATTATCTACTCTAATAACTGAAAAAAAATCTCCATCAAGTATGGCTGGTAATCTAACAGGAGTTAATGTTAAATTTTGTTGTGGATTTGGTGATGGCGACGTCATTTGAATTGATGATTCATGATTTTCTTGTAGTTTATTTACAGTTTCATTGTTTGCATGATTATCTGAATGTACTATTTGATTTTCATGATTGTTTTGATTGACAATATCATGAGCGGTTTCATTTCCATGTTCATCAATGATACAAGGATCAAATGTTTCTATTTTACCCTCATACCTTGGAGTTGAAAAATTGTCCATGATATTCTTTTCAATGGAATACAATTTGTGATTAACACGATAACAAATCACGATGCCTGAACAATTATATATTTCATTATTATTTCATAATTTTCTCTTCATATTTTAAAACATTTCAAGGATTTCAAGATGAGTAGTTGATCAGATAAAATTGTCCTGCACCACATCTAGATTAGATAAATTTTTATACTAGTTTTGTCAAGGTAAAAAGATACATATTGAATTGGAAATTATTGAAAACTACTGGCTATACTTAGTTTATATTTCTTATTACGTCGATTACACTCTTTTATATTTATATATAAATGAAATTGATGAGGTTGATTTACATCAAACGATATTATTCAAGTGATCTTCAGCGCCCTCAGTAATTGAATTAGAATATAAAATTTTGTTTTTGGCGCGTATTACTTTTTATTCATATACGCATGCGCTAATAATGACACCATATTTGCGCATGCGTATATGCATATACAGCGTTCCATTTCCTATCATGTTCCTCTCATTCAGTTGATAATGTTGAAATGCATTTGAAATGTTGTAAGTTACCGCGGTTTTGTGTCGAGTATGTGGCGTCGCAATATAAAGTTTGTGGTTTTGTGTATAATTACAGTATCAAGCAAGGAAATAAAGTATTATTAAATCAACTGAGCAATTTTTAGAGTATGAAATTTATTTAAATTATACAAGAGATCAGTGTTTTAATTTTTCATGTTGTCCATCACATTCACCAATAAATTTGTTCATCCATTGTCCTACGTCACTTACAAAAAGGAGGGAAATGAATATAAAAAATATATTACTTCTTAATGACAATTACAGTAAATATACCAAGCATTGTTTTGTTGTAATCTTAATTTGTATTAATTTAATAATTAAGTGATATACATTATAATTGATTATTTTAAATTATTTTTTAGGTTAAAAAGATACAGAGACATATGATGAAAATCGATATTGATAAAAAATCATGATGAATTTGCTTATGTTTTGGCAGGTACGTACAAGCGTGCGCATTTGTTTAATAAAATAAATTATTAAATAACAAAACAATATGATTAAATAAACTCGATAATAATTATAACAATATCATGAAAATAAGAATATAACAATGATAAATAAATTTAAATGATAAATTATCTCAGAGTGATAATGAAAAAAAAATTATATAAATTATTAAATAAATGATTTATAAATATAATTATTTAAATGATATTAGAACCCGGGTCTTGATATAAATTATTGAATTGCTAATTATGCAAATGTATAAATATAAAAAATGCAATCGTTAAACAATAATACCATTTTTGGCAAGATATCGTAATGATTTTGTGCTCGATTTTTATTTAATTATTCTAGATTATATAAATACAAAATGATTCCCAATAATTTTCATACAATATATTGCTTACAATCATACGTTGATTGTCATTAATTCCCTTTAGTTTAATATTTTTAAAATGAACAAATAGAAATTAGGACTAGAATTTTGTTCTGTGATTCTTAGTAATTCATAAACGATTAAATTAATTATAAATCTAATATTGCACCGACGGCCATAAGTGTCTTTGACAAATCTTGTGTCATTTAATTGTTGGATTATAAAATTAATATAAGGATTAATTCATAAATTGAAAATTAAGAGTTAAAATTACCCGCCTGATGAACTTGAAAGTGACATGAGTATCTCTCATTCTCTAATGAATATTAAATATATAATATAAGAACAAAAAAAAATTGATAAATATTTACTGGCTTTTCTTTTTACAATATCCAAGCAAATGACTGGCACATAATTAAAAATAAATAATTTATAAAATAGAATTATCGTTTTTGCACTTGGTTGAATATGGAAGAACAGTAATAAAACTTTCGTTTTCGCTATCACTTGAATTAACACCCGTGTGCCGTTCTAATTTTGTCGATATTGAACAAGAATTATTCATACCAATATCAACACCAGAATCCATGCTCTTAGAATATTGTGATATATTTGAAAGTCGCCGAAAATTACCAAAAAATACACTATCAGTACCAACACTTTCAGCGCCACTTTCACTTGCGCCATCACATATTGATTCTGTGTCATCTGTCTCAGATACACTACCAAATTCATATTTAAGCAATTGTTTATTTGATTCACTGCTATCTGTACTACTCAGATATCCACTGTCTTCAACTTTCCCACTTGGATTAGGTTTTTTAACAATATTTTTCAAGGGATCTGAATATTTTTTTGTTGTCCCTACGTGTTTTTTATTATGGACAGGAGTGCGTCCACTGGCCGTAGGGTTACCCGCTTCAGCTATTCTCCTGTCCTGTTCGTTTTTTGATTCGTCAATTTTTCTTGGTTGTTTTGGTTGTTGATAAATATTTTCCAATGGTGGCATTGGTACTACATCTGGTTGGCTTAATTTCCGTTGTCTTCGCACATGTCGAGTGTCTGGTGTTAGATATTTTGAATTTTTCCACGAGCAATTGTCCGATGTATATTCATTTAACGATTCTGTATTTTCTAATAGATTTGAATCCATATTTGATCGTAATTTAGCTTCATAAATTTCGCGTAAACTTCCATATCCTTTGCTTAATATCAAATTATTATTGTTGATTAATGTTGCATCATCTCTAAAACTGCCTTTGCTTCTCAATAAAATATGTGCGGGTCTTTCTAATGAATCTACATAAATTTCATTATTTGTTGGTTTTTCATAAAATACGTCTCCATTTATTTTTAATTTCATTGGTTTTCTGTCTAAAGTATCGGGTTCATATTCCGATTCATCTTGTTTAATATAATTTTCCGGTGAATCTTGGACTTTTATTGTTAGATGTCCTGGCTTTTCAGCTTTGTAACAAATTTCTGGACCTGATTCGTCGCTATTTGCGGGACTGGCATAACCATCATTGACATAAACTTCACTTACCAGAGAATAGCCCTCGGATTTTTGCGTAATTAATTCTGGAAGATTGTTGTAATAATTTTTTCTAGTCACTGGATCATTTAATTCTGTATTGTCTGTATTATTTTTTCCATTATTTATAATTTCCGATTCTTTACTCAATTTTTCTGAAGTATTATTTGATTTTTTTTCCAATTTTCTGTTTGTTCTCTCTAAACTATCAATTTCATAATCGACATCGGCTATTTTTACTTGGTGTTCTAGCGCTTTTACGTCTACCATCTCCTTGATGACTGCGTCCATTATTCTTTTAGCTTGTAATTTTGATGTAGGAAGTTCATTAATCATATCAGGTAATTCCTTGGTAAGTGAACCAGGTGCACGATTTTTTCGTCGTTTTTGTGTATTATCTGGTGATTTTTTAGCTGAATTTATTGATTCCAAATTTGTTTTTTCCGAACTGCCATCGGGTGAAAAACGTTGCTCATTTTGATTCCTATCATTGTCTATTATTTGATATTCCAATGCAGCATTCTCTTCCATTTGTTTGATAAATGAATTTTCAATAGCTTTTCTCACTTTCGCATTGATTGTGTCATCAAGTCCAACACTTGTCATTTCAAGATTACATCGTCTTGTTCGACAGAAACGATCATAATTCGTATCTTCAAACATTGATTTAGTAGATTTTCTAGAAATGCTGTGACGATCATCATCGCCCATAATTTCGCTTTTGGCAATATTTTGGAATGTTCGTAGCATCGGTGGATTATCTTTCCACGATGCCAAAGCTTTTCCGCCACTAATACTCGAGTGATTCGATCGCAAAAAATCGCCACCGATATCATTTAAATGCTCCAAACTTCGTGCAAATGTTCGTACATTTTCTTGAAAATTTTTCTGACTATCTTCAGGCTCTCTCCATCGTCTCTCTGGCGGTTTAATATCTTCCAACCATGCACGAACACGACTCTCACCCGGTGTTGGTCTTGAATTGTCTGGCAATGACATGGGCAAATTATTTTGTCGTGATTCAAGACAACCAGGACATCCAGTGCATCGTTGTGATTTTTTTGATCTTGTCACTGAACTCTGAATTGATCCAGTACGTTTATTGGATGAACTACATCTCTCAGATGTTGTCTCTTCTTCAGGAATACCAGTGAGTGTTGGAATAAATCGCTTAGCCATCAATTTATGCTTTGCAATGGAAATGACTTCGCGAATTTTCAAGAGGAATTCAATAGCTGCTGGTGGTGGTGCCTGCAGACAATTAATTTTCTCATACAGTCATTCTTACATTGACTTGTAATTTATTTTTTAATTTTATTCTATTTTATATACTCACCAATAAAAGTTGCCGATCAAAATACGCAGGATTAAAATATAATTTTCTGCGTTGCGTACCGGGAAGTACTGGAATATCTTGTTGATAAGCATTTTCAATTGTTTCCACAATGCGTACATTTTCCTCGGGTAAACGTTCTGCAATTATTGATGAACCAAATGAATTTTCGCACTGTTCAATGTACATTACGTGCGGATGAACAATGGCTGATGTTATTTTTTCAAATCTACTTGGTTCGCTGTCACTTTGATCATATTCATCACCACGATCGCTCTCGCTTGGTACACTGTTACTATCAGTGTCAAAATGACGCGATGCTGCTAATAATGGATTATTTTTAACTATTCCCGGGCCGTCTCCACAATTTGAAATAATCACTTCGGGATTTTTCATCATTTTTCGACGTACTCGTCGACTATGAAGATACAATAAAACACTCGCAATGTATATTAATGCCAATAAAAGTGCAGAAATGCCTATGGCTGTATATTCAATTGTTGATAGACCCTGTTGGGATTGTACAGTCGAGACAAATGTCACCTCTCTGATACCTGAATTATTTTATTTATTTATTAAAAAATATATTCTTCATTAATATTTAGTAAAAATTATTTTTAATTGAGTTTGGTATCAACTCACTATTTTTTGATGGTGATCCAGCGACCCGGAAGGCCACACATGGCGTAAAAACACTACGATTTGATGATTTTGGTGATGCATCTCGACAAACCAGTCGTACAATAACAACTTTACCCTCTGCAGACTCTCTAAGTCCTCCTTCGCCAATCCACTGTTTAATAATTTTATTAAAATAATTATTTCTCTTCATTTTTCGTGGCTGTTTATAGCTTAAAAATTATTTACTAACCTGTAGGAAAGTTCTGCCTTCATCTTTGAATAATTTAAATGGTGATTCGGTGCTGGATAAATTTCTCAACTCACTCCAGCCGGATTTACCGAGCTGTTGAGCGCCAGCTATTCCGCATACTGGAGTTATAACGCCTGAAGTAATTTTATTTTTATATTATATGAGAAAGTTGATCAATGTTATATATACATATCTTTCTTGACGTTAATTTACTTACCGTGAAATTCAATTTCTGCTTGTGGATAGATAATTTGTCCTTGTTGGGGGAGAAAGATGTAGGGAATTTTTTCAACGACACCAGAACTGCTGAGAAATCCAGTGACACTGCACTCTGTTCAAATGAAAGATTAACAAATCTCATAAACACATAGTACACCACATCTTATCTAATCTAATGACTACATAAAACCAATATATATATATAATTATGACATATTAAAACTTGATTAAAAAAAAAAAAAAAATTTATATACAATTATCACTTCCATAAATTTCTAAAATAAATTTATTTATCGTTATTCCATTGTTTCTACTCGTTCAAAAAATTACAACTGACTTATGTATGGTAATTAAACCGAAATAATTAACAAGATTCGTCACGGTAATATAGAAAAATTAATTTAATAAATAAATCTACTTTAATTGCCTTCGTTAATTGTCAACTTGATACATAACATGCAAATAAGAAATAACTATATACAATGAATATATCTTTACTTGTGGAATGATCATGAAGATACAAATGAATAAATTCACAGATGCATAGTCGTTTATCTACCTTTCGCCATTCTAAAATCCATAGAATTCACGATCTCTTGAACATTCAAGTGATTTACGTGTATACACAATTTGTCCCGTTGGAATATTTTTGTCGTTTGATTTCCACGTGCACTTGAGCATTAAACTAACTCTTGAACCTCGACCTTATAAACGATTTGTTCACCAGGTTCCTCTACTATATACATATTTATAATAGTTATATACATAAATATCTAATATATGTAAACATCCATATAATAAATAGTACAAGTGATTTTGCGATTTGTTTTTACTGTAAATATTAGAAATGTGATATTCGAATGACACAAAATAATGTAAAATTGATAATTAGATGGAAATAATAGATGTGTGCTTGGACATATTATTGTGCTATATTGCTATCCATCTCAACCGACTGATCATTACGACCATCCTGAACCTGTTCTGAACCCTCATGCGGTACCTTCACCACACCTTCAAGACACGTTTCTCGCCACTGCATTCATATTGTTTTTATTTTCCCCTTCAACACATGTGTATACAACTTTGTGGATAGATACTTATTACGCTGTGGTTTTATTTCATGGTCACGAGTCCAAGTAATCAGCTCATACTCTTTTACATTATAAACTTTGATCATTTAGTAACTTTATTATTACGAAATGATTTTATTATTATGAAGTTTTATGTCATCTCGCATCAATCTACGACTTTGAGTTTAGTAATAGAACATTCGTGAGGAGTTTGAATATTTTAAATTAAATGTTGCATTCTTGACAGGATAGACATTGAAAGAAAATTAATTATGCAGGATTTTTTTGTTGATATTGGCGATTTTAATGACTGTATTTCAAGTTTAAGTCAATATGTTTTATATATGATGTGTATAGAGATACGTGAGTTTGTGAGGAGAAAGTGGAAACTTTTTGAAAGTTTTCGATTGGAAATGTTTGGGGTTAATGACAGATAAGTAAAAGCGTCTTTATAAGTTAAGAAAAAAAAAATAAAGAAAAAATTGTCAATTTTTTTTTAATCATGGTTTCAAGTATCAGAGAGTATTTTGTCTCGTTTTTCGTAACATATTCAGGTGGTAATTGACAAGCCCTACATATACACCATTTGTAATCTGAATTGTAAATTTGTCTTAATTTTTTATTTTTTTTTTCATGTGTAGGAAGCTTGTGATGAGCATGTTTGGGTTGATGAAATTATATGGTGAAATTCAGTTTGAAATTATGTATATTTTAAACGAAAACATGAATGAATGATCACTTAATTTCAACAAGAAAAAAATTCTTTTATATTCCCCATAATATATATTAAATATTAATACCTTTTAATTCTACATTAATTTAATTTTTAATTTTTTTTTATTCAATTTTATATTTCATTTTTTCAACGAATTTCAAAATTTGCCATAAATACTTTGAGTCCCCCTTGGAAAAATACAACATTTATTTGTATTGCGTGTTGTGTATAATAATTGTTTTTCTTTCTTACAGACAAAATAAATATTTAAAATTGTGCAAATGCATATTTTGTTCCTCATTCTTTGAGTTGATAAATTGGTGGGTTTGTTTCGAAAATTCAGTCGTTATTTTCAAAGCAGACAAGTTAATTGAACGATTCATGACAGACGTATATTAGTATGAGTTGTTTGAAAGAATCGCGTGCATACTGCATTGGTAAAAATATAATACTTACCATGTAGATCGCTCACGCAAATATGTAGGTCCTCGCGAAAAAGCGGTTGTGTGGGATTGCATTGACAAATACAGGTAGAATTGGCGCTGGATGATGATAATCCCACAGCACCGTTGGTTATTGTGGACTGACGTCGATAGGGAGTAGCTGTGAAGCTACTTAGGTCTGAGCATGCTGTTAAACAGGAACCTAAGTAGAATGAATAAATAAAAAATAAATAAATAAATAAATAATTAAAAATTGTCAGTGACTGTTGTTCAGGAGTACCGGTTTATTTAATATTTTTTCGTAAAGAGAGAAAAATTTAATTTATTCTTCTGGCACAAATTTATCGGTATTTGTTATAAATGATGAATTTAATCTATTATAACTATTTGCTCAAACCAGAGAAACAAGTTGTTAGATATTTTTTTTTTTATTCACCTGACTTTAGATAATTTAACTTCTAAACTAAAATTAATCATTCAATGATGGATAGTTTTGAATGATTGAAAAATATAATGCAATAGAAAAATTGAAATATTAATTGAAAATTAAATGAATTAATTTATTTTCAGTTGAGCTCACCCTCAACTGTAAAAATATCACCGTCGAGATGTCGAACGACAGAGATCTCTTGGCTTGAGGCCTTGAATATTTGGAGGCAGCACGTGAGTAAAAGAAACGATAGAAACATCTTCTCATCGGCATTCTGAAATAAGTGATGATGTAGTATAGTTAATTAACATAACAGAAATGAATTTTTATCTACATTTCTTCTCTTATTTTTTTTATTTTTTCTTCTTCTTCGACTACAAATATATCATTATACATATGCGTATTTGTCACTTATTCAAAGTGGACGTGATTCAAGTATGGTATTTATGACGCCATGAATCAAAGAAATAAAAAAATCCGCGTAAGCAATTTGGCAAAATTGAGACATCGTCGTGTAGTCAGAAAACCGTTATTTATATAATTGACTCTGATAAATTTTCATCCATTGAATAATACTTTTTTTTTTTATTTTACGCGAATATATATTCATATATATGTTTACATTGCTAAGACGTACGTCCAATCGAGTGTCAAGATAACGAGATATCCTTTGAAATGATATATTATACATCATCGCATGATCGTGAATGGTAGTGTAAAAAATAAATATTAGCATTCGTTGGATATTTAATACAACGGGAAATTTATTTTATCCCTCTACATTTTTATAAAATTCTTTAATAATCGCAGTCTATTTACTCGTATGTATAAATACACACTCTCAACTATTTTCTGCCAATGTTTTAAGCACATGAATTACTTGACAGAATAGAGCATAGGCGTTTTCATCTTTTCCTTTTTTTTTTCTTTTTCTTTTTTCTTATTTCTATAAGTCTAACTGATGGTTGTCTGTATTATTGGTTGCATATTTATGTTTTTCTGTCTCCATTGAAGCAGAATAATTTCTATAAGGGCTCGCGCGCTCATGACATTACATATTGAATCACTGTGTGTGTCTTTTGGAATCGCCGATGCGCAACGGCACGAGCCTGTACATTTTTCCGCCTCTGTCTTTTTCTGCGCCTCCTTCGCTTCCTTCCTTTTGTGCCAATGATCCTCCACCACACCCCATGGTTAGATATTCTCTATATATATATATACACAGGTATTTTGTTTTATTTATTTATTTTTTCTTGTGATTGGTATTATGAAGAACGGGATCTAACGAGTGGTGGTCCTTTTACACACTGCATTATATGCCCTGTAGCCTTGGAGAATTATATCTCAATATGCTGTACACAATATCATCGTGTGTAGCTGTGAAATTTTTATTTACTAATGGTTTTATATATACTTATACTTATTATACTTATATGTTAACTGTATTGGATATAGAGCAAAGTATAAAAGATGAAAGCGTGGGGTCGACATTTCACGCGACTGATTTTTAATCGAGTGGGACTTGAATACGTGACGATCGTGAGATCAAGAGAAAGACTCCGACTAATTATCTCAGTGAATTCCGTTGGGCTGTTTGAAAGACAGTTTTACTCATTAAAATGACGAAAGTTCCTTTTTGACTCTCATCAAGTACGCATATATTGATGAGTTGTTTGGAAAAAAAAAAAAGGGAGAAGGTGGAGCATCAGTGATAAAAACATTTACAGATGGTCCTCGTCAAAATACCAAACGTATATCCTTTTCCCAAACGTGTCTTCGTATATTATGTACACGTATATAACTTGAAATATGTTTTATGTCTTCTTGTTTCACTTGTGTTTTTATTTAATATGTTGATAATTGGCTGCAATGCGAGATAAAGCGATGAAAATAATTTTTTTACCGTATAAATTGTTGGACCAATTAATTGAATAAGAAAAAAATAAAATAAAATAAGGAAGTTACGTTTTCACAATCGCTTTTCTAATAGTTCGTTCCGCAATAAACTAATTCTATTAGTTTTATTATTCTTACGTGCGTTTTTATTTTTTTTTTTTTTATTCATTTATTTATTGTAAAAATTATAAAGCTACCGTGGAAAGAAACTCGGCGGTATATTTCGATACAGTCCAAGATGAGATTGTAAAAATTATTGTAGCTACAAATATATAGATACCGTCACTTTTGTATTGCTGTTAGGTGCGTTTTATTTAACGGATATATGATGCGTTGTCGTTGTTGCGCTACGCACCTGTTGGAACGTTCATGATGACGCTGTCACAAGAGCATTTATATGTATAGAAAGAGAGGAAAATATATATACATGTATATATTAGATGAAAATATTCTTTATTCATGGTTGTGTCGTAAATATAAAAAATAAATTGTCAATTTATTTGTCAGCATCTCCATAATGTCTGGCTGTATTTATATTTTAGAATATTTTTATTCTCTAATAATTAAATATAATGGTATATAATGAATTATATATTAGTATAATAATTGAAATTATTTCGACGAATTTATTTATTTATTTTCTATTCTTTCATAAAATACCGCGTGAAAAAAAAAAATGTAGTTTGTGCTGGTTGACAAGGACTTTATGGTGTTACTCTTTCACAAGTACTGCAACACTTCCTATATCTATTAATTTTAACGAGCGTCCAAGTGCACATGATCGTTAAAAGGGTATATATAAGGAATGTCGTTGAGAGAGAAAATGTTTCGTGAAAAAGAACATGAAGATTTTAGTTTCAAGACTACATTAAAATTAATAAAAAAAACAATTAGGAATTAAAAATGAAATAGATGTTTAAATCTATATGTACACAGTGTGCATATATATATATATATAAACACAAATCGGGTTGAAATTACTTGATACAGGAGGCCATGAACGAGTTATAAAGACATTTTATGAATGGACACTCGCGTGCCTATGATGTATATAATAATTAATTTTGATTGGTGTATAGTAAACAAAATTACGACAGGTACGTTATAAATTTTTTTTCTGTAGTCGTATGACTACCAAACGACAACTCAATATGTCAGAGTTTATGATAGGTGTAGATAAAGATTAGTACTAGTAAAAAATCGTATTCGATAATTCGTAAATCATTTGCTAGTAAAAAACTTGAAATTTCTTCACATTTATCAATGTATTTTATATTTTTACTGTTTAATTTTATATAAATTTATATACGGATTTTTATAAGGACAGTATCATCAACGTGTACGATCGTTGACCGATGGATTATTCAAAGCATTAAAAATAAAGCCATTGAAATTCTTTTACTGCGCTTCACACCAAACGATTAATCGTGATCAGTTATTTTTTCTTTTTAAATATATTTTTTTTTTATTAAATTCTCCAACATTTAAATTTCTCGTATTAGCTGCTTTACGACATTTGAGACATTCGAGAGGTTTTCTGAGCAACGAAACAATTGTAAATGAATCCAAGTTGTGTATGTGTTGATTGCAGATGAATTATAAGTCAATTATTTTTTATTCAGTGAAAATAATATTTATTGATGGGCATATTGTAAAATTGGAGAATTTTTAATCGATCCACAAGTTAGCGCCGCCGTTGATCATCGAGGGCGGAGTAAGTTGATGGATTTTTCGGTAATTATTGACTGGCAACCCATCAGTTGATGCAGCGATCGCTTATTTAAAATACTTTAAAAGTTGCGTTTTTAACGGGGTAGGCGTGATACGATCAAATTGTTTTAAATGCGCATCATCGTTGTCGATTATATACTCGGCACGATCGGCGGTATATACATCATCAAGGTGATGATACGACAACCGGTTCAATCATATTTTTCGTTACAGAATATAAATAATATGTAAAAACTAATTTGTCAATGAGGTCCATTTAGATATACTTGAAATCAATTTTCGAAGTAAATTATTATTAATGATTATTCGAAAGTTCTACAGTTTTAATGCTTTCATTTAACAATATATAAATAATAATTTCGAATTATAATTCCATTACAATTGGAAATTAATATAACCGTATGATTTCCAGACATATCGATCAACGCGTTTTTTGACCTTTTCAAAGTAGTGTCACGTGAATTTTATTCATCATAATTTTTTAATTTTGTTCACGGTTATTTTAATGAGTGCGAACGTGAAGATTTTTTCCATTGGAGATCGACCAACTTATTTAATTCTGCCAGAAATCGGTAAAACTCGTTCACAAAATTTAAACTGGATATTCCAATTTATGGTGAATAAAACATGATTGTACGATAATGATCAATTAATTTTAAATATAAACCATTTTTCATATACATTTAATTTCAGAAATTTTTTTTTTTTCAATATTTAATTATTTTTATAATTCCATCAAACACACATTTATGACCGTTAAATTAATCATTACACTACGCCTCAATTTTGAATTTCTGCTTTATCTTAAGTATTTTAAATCAATTAGCATAGGAGGTCTTGACATTGGTCAAGTGTTGTATTTATCCATACTAATATACAGACAGAGAAAATATTTTATATATAGTTTCAAGTTATACCAGGTTTTGTTTGCCACTGTGAACGTGTTCTCTTATACAACTCTTGACAAGAATTTCTGTTTATTCACAAACATTTCACGACAAACACTTGATCATAAAAAAAAAAAAAAGAAAATTAATACCAATATTTATTGAATTTGTTTCTTGCATTTACATACAATCAAGTTACACAAACTCTTGAATATCTACCATAAACTTGACTTAAAACTCATCTTCAATGCACTGTTTTAAAGGAAAATAAAATAAAATGGAATAATTTATCGAAACCGTTAGAGAACCTTTGAAATATCGTGTCAGTATGTACATATATTTTACCCAGCCATTTTGAAATTCGATGGTTAAGAATGATACTTGGATACCAGAAATAGAATTGTTGTCATAAACTGAAGCTATACACCTGTCACATCAATACTTTGCGTATTTAATTTTCAACTGACTAGTGATGCGACTCAAGTGCTTGGGTTATTTTCGTTTTGGTCCGGGCCATTACGATGCCGAATGCCCACCTGTGGCTTTTCCCCCTCGCAATATTTTCTCCTTTACTCAATTTACGATTGGCGTGATCTGATGTGAAAGAAGTTAATGCGAATGAAGGAAAAAAAAAACACGAACGATATTATGTGTTTAAGTAAAGAGACGAGATGAATAAAGGAGACTAAAAATAAAAATAAATATAAATAAGGGATAGAAAAGAGAGACTTGCTTTCATAATTAGTTTCCGGTGCTATATTTATTAGCCTACAGGTTCTTTTATTGCGATTGTTAACGAGATCTCAACTGCTTTGCAACTGCAAAGTAGTTAATATCATGTTGATTTGTTGGAAGGTGATATAATAAAAATATTAGTAGTAATGTGTGAAAAATAATCGCACCTGTAAACTGATATAAAAATTTTCTGTTGATTGATCGATTTATGGCGCGCTTTTTGTATATTTTTATTTATTCAATGCTTGAATAAATTTATAAACATATACGTATACATATAGAGATTACCTTCCCGCATAATATTTTTAATTACCGGCGTACACATTCGAACAGTTAATTTTATTTATAGATGTTCAATATTTTTTTTTTGATGTAGCTTGTGCGTGTGGTTGTTTACCATTTGGTTAATTTATAAATTTGAAATTGATTTAAGGCATCTTGTACATAAATATATATGTACAGATATATATATATATGTAGTATCAGTAAGCACACAAATTCGTTGGGGTTATACACCTCGTAAATTTTATGAGTGGAATCAACGTGGATCCAGTTTTGAAATTCATTCGGAGGCAAGATGTTTTTTTTTTTTCTTAAATTTTTTTCAAGGTAATTCTTGTCATACATTAATTAATGAATATGTGAATCATTCATATCAAAGATTTTTTGAATTAATGCTCGGGTAATAAAATATATTATTAATGGAATATTTTAATTAATTTACAATTGAAATAATTATAATTTTATTTTATTTTATTTATTTATTTATTTGTTTTTTTTTTTCATTGAGATTTAATCTAACTCTCTATTCTGCGTAGCACGTGCCAGTTGTGTATCAACATGCCAATTAAAGTCACACCTGAAATTACACGATTCTTCGTGTGCCTCTTTAAATACTCGCGTATTCATAAATATACAATCCTCGATTGTATCTGTATGTATATATGGATATGTAAAAGCGAACACATCGTTGTGGAAAGCCGCGTGTATGTACAACACAAGCCTTTTCTTACACGCGTGCGTGCAAGTAAAAAAGAAAGAAGAAAAAAAGTGATTTATTACCTAGCAGGTCGTGTCGCGAGACGTCGTTGTCGTTGTCTGTGTCTGTTTGCCCTTCACATCGTACAGCAAGTGTCTTTTAGTATATATGTATGTATATGTATATATGTACATCAAATTGCATTTGACGATATCGTAGTTTCTTTTGCATGGCACTCAAAAGCTGGATCATTTCTCCGAAATTTAACTGCGATTAATTTTTTATTTTTCAAATACATTTAAATGTCACGTGAAAAGGTTGATAATAAAAGAGTACTTGGATAACGATCCAATTAAAGTATTATAAAGATGTTCAGGGCATTTATTTAATTTATTTAATGATCTATTTAAATATAAATTTAAATTTAATTTATTTTTAGTAATTTTTATCGTCAAAATATGAAAAGCGATATTCCTTGAAATTTTTATGCTACTTTAATTCTCATTATTGGCATTTAGTGAGGTTCTTCAGGAGCAAGGAAAGTAATTGTTTAGAAATATTTTAATAGAAAATACAACTCCTCGAAGTAGTGACATATTGCCAAATATTTTATTCTAAGGCGCAAAGAAAAAACTAATTGCGTTTAAGTTTATTATGAAATAAAATATTACAATGTTGTGTTGGGTGTAAAAAGCATCAAACTAGGTTTAATCCTAGATTTTTAGATTCAAAGTAGAATTGATAGGCCAACGAGTGCCATAGGATGTTTAATCGATTACTAGAATTAAGACTTAGAAAAGCACAAAAATTTCGACTCTTGTCGTCCTATTTTTTTTATCTTAGGTATTTAATTTCTTTTCACTAATGACAGTATTACGATATATTAATGGTAAGAATTTGCGGTTTTTTCCTGTCTCATTTCTTCTCTTTTTCTTCCTTCTCAGGTTTCAGTAATAACTATTACCATCATCATCATCAAAAGAAAAAAAAAATTCGACGATTAGACTTCTGTGTCCTTCATCTATTTAAACATGTTTCTTCTTGGTTGATGTGGACATATAATTGTTGGTGAATAACCAAGTTCATTTAGTGATTACTAGAGGAATAGGTATTCTGAAACCGCGATGTAGTGGTATCAGTTTAGGTCCATGTTGCACTCAGTAGTCGATGATGATATTTTGTAACACTTTCTGCGGTTATTTCATGTCGTACTTGCGTGACATTCCAAATGGAAGTGAATATTCCAGGACATATGAGTAGAGTTTTTCAGCTATTTGCATTTAAATCATTTATTATACCAAGCAATTTTCATTTTCATTTTATTTTTTCAATTCACTTAATTGAATTATAAAAATAAAAATAAATATTTCCAACAAGTTAATTCACCTCTAGAATTTTGTATTCAAACTGTTTATAGTTTAATGTTTGTTTAGCAGTAGTGGATGTAAGATATACGCTTCGACAGAATGAATCATGATTGATTGAGGTAAATGTTACGACTACTTCGATTGTCATCCATAATTCAATAGATATTGGACTTGACTATCGACGAGTTCAAGTTGAATTCGTGTTGATCGATTGGAATGATGTTTTACGTCGGCGCCGAAGTATTTTCTCAACGTAACTGAATCCCGCGTAGTTTTCCGTAGACAGGGAATAGATATACATGGTACGTACAAACGTGAATGTAACTGACTACTATCAAGATACATATGTATATATTTATATACAAGTTGACTATTGACAGAGGGGTAGAAGACTTTTATGGGATCAATGTCGTTGGATTTCCGTCAACCATGTTGTGAAATTGCGGAAGCAATTTATTTTATAGGACAAATAGGGAACATGTTTGTCAACTTGATATTACATTTTATTATCTTGATTGTTTCACTCGATTAATTGTAAAATAATAAATGCTACATTAAATTTTCGTTATTCTTCATTGTATGTTGATTATGAGAAAAATTGAGAAATATCTATATATATAAAATTCTCGTGTCACAGTGTTTGTAATCAAACTCCTCCGAAACGGCCGATTTTTATGAAATTTTTTGTGTATATTCGGTAAGTCTGAGAATTATAGATCGTAAATTAATTTTTTTTTTTATTTTTTGGACAAAATTTTTTATTTTTATTTTTTTATGATTTGGCATTAAAAATACATGTATAACCCTTAATTTTTACCCTTCTACCACCAACCCCCATTTTTTAATAGCGATATTAGTACTGTAATAATTTTTTTTTTTTTTTTTTTTCAATTACCAAATATATTTTCATATTTTTTTATAATAATTCATATATATATACATACATAGTAAAATATATATAGTAATAATATATATATATATAGTAATAATTTAACTACCAAAATATTCACTAGAAATAATTTATATGGCAAAACAACGTTTTTTTTTTTTTGACACGTTTTGATCGTGATGAAGAGAGTTCGTTGACGAATTTATGAAGTAGAAAGTAAATTATAATGAATGGATCTGATATCAATATATATATGCACAGGGTAATACTCCCGGATGGTTTAAATGAAATACGGTGTAAATTGAACTGACTTATAAACGCATTAAAAAAAATATAAAAAGAAAAAAAAAAATTACCAACACAGTTTTTATTTATATTTTCTTCGTGAAAGTGTACTCAAAGATCACGACGACTATTTATCGCTTTTATGTATCTTTTAAGACATTATTTTGCTTATACATATATAATTGCATTATGTTAATATTTCTAGCATGATACAGACAATAAAAGAAAAATGGCCAAAGTAATAAGGGCTATGTAATAGTTATCATTTGCAAGAATCTCAATAACTAAAACCCTCGTGCATGTTATCTAGTTGATCTTATATCCATAAATTCGAATAATCCATACGATAATTCTATGAAATCGCTTAATCTCCTGTTGCTCAGTAATGTTGAAGAAGTTGTCGACGAATTCTTCAATTAAGTTTTTTTTTCTTAATTCTTTTCGTATATTTAATAAATAAACTTTAATATATCCCTTGAGTATTGTCCACACTTGCTCAAGTATATAGTCTGCAGATATATGTAATATATAAGATCAAATATTCAGGCTATATTTTCTCTTGCTCTCTCCTCATGTGCATTTGTGCGGGAAGTAAAGGTAAAATGCAACATGAATGCGCCTGGTGAGACTAACAAAACGCGTACTTGGATATATAGTATACATCCAGTGGCACACGCGTGACATTCCGCCAAGTCAGGAAAGCGCTTCGATCTGAGTTATGTATGAACGCGACTCCACAAAACCGTTGGTGTTGTTCTTATATCTCTACCTCCTTTTCTCTTCCATCCATTATTTAACCATCTCTTTTACTATTATCATTTTTCTTTATTTTCTAGAAAAGAGGAAACTCTTTTCTATTTATCTTTACCTGTATTTGACTTCGCTGCAGTAATTCGTCGAAGCATTCGATAGGGATGTCGGAATGGCAAATGGGATATATACTTTGTTATTTTTCTCATGTTTGTTGGAGTTCTTCGTCTTTGGCACATGGCGGAATCCCGTTCTTTTGTATGCCATACATAAATACAGAGTGATAAATTGATTACATTTAATCTATCGATAAATATCAATCATTCAACAAATGATAATTCATATGAATGAAAAGGTTGCGAATATAAAAAAGAAATATATTCAGTTTTTTTTTTCTTTCATACCTTTAGTTTGTTTAATTGATAAAACGAGGTGCTATGGTGCGCGCATTGAACTCGAGAGGGTGAGAGGCGGAGAAGAAACGAGTCTAATGTCCGGTACGGTCATACCCCCATGGAAATTCATCGAGCCGTAATAATCTTAGCCCCTACCACGTAATAATGACGCATTAATTAATATTTATAGTCTGCCCACGGCGCATGACGCTTCCTCTGCATAATTTTTTTTTCTTTGCCCATTTTCTTTTGTTTCTATTGCTATTTTATATTTTTTATAGATTAATAATATAGCGGGTGAAGAGAGAAATGAATGAGGTTATGTATACCTGATGAAGTTTTTATTTATTTTAACGATATATAAAATCGATTGGAAATAAGTTAAAAAATAATGCTAATGTGTTTATTCGAATTTTACGTTTTTAATGGTAATGAGGTAATTATTAAAGGTGTTTATTGTGCATTGAGCTACTGTGTTGATGTTCTTTCTTCCGGGTAGTAAACCTTAGAGGTTATTATTGATGGGAGAAAACAGTTTTTATTGTGTAGTGTGAAAGGAAAGATTAATTTTTGTGGATCGTAAACACATCATTGTCTATCGTACATGGGCGTTGGTTGCATATTTAATATGGTCAAATGACAGTTATTATATTGATGATTTGTTCAAGCAAATAAAATGCCGAATGGTAAATAAGTTATTTAACGAATTTGTTACGGAGTATAAAATGATAGATTTTATTTTTCTTTGCATCTGGATAATGTCCACTTAATGACGACAAAATCGTTCCGGAAATCCTTAGCATCATCATGCATATGGTTAGTAAGGTGCTTCTGATCACCCGTGGAGAGCGTCAGATGCGTCGTTTAGTTTGTTTGCACGTATATAACCGCTACGGTTGATGGTAATAGAAGACGAAAAAAAAAAGAAAGTCTCATCCTCTTTTAATTTTCATCGCGACAGCAATTTCATTTTTTTCTCAAGTATATTAATAATATGAGAATGTATCCGAAATATTTTCCTCAATGAGTACAAATTACTTTCACCAGATTAATTTAATGATCAATTGTCCAATTAATCGGATCCCACAATTTTTTTTCTGTGAAAAGAAATTTTTTTTTCACATAGAAAAAATGAGTACAAAAATTTTTCTGTTGAAATTAATTATTATATTTTATCCTCGCTATTGAGATTACATTGCGAAAAAAATATTTCAAGCAGAAGGTTAATGAATTCACTGAGTGCTTCTTGTTCATGCATAATTAATTGCGCTCGAGATTAATTTATTCGTTGGTCATAAATTTGACAATTGCCAGAGACAATTTTTTTTTTTCATTTTTTTTTTTTATAAACTTATCAACAAATAAAATTTTAATTAAACGTAATTAATGAATAGAAATACAGATTGATGATAAACGAGGAAAGGTATAGTTAGAGTTGTTGCGACAGATGCGTTATGCATAATTGCTGGTTACTGTATATTATAAATACATACACTTGTATGTATTTATATTTACTGTATTCTCATCAGAAGTGGCAAAGTAAACGACCGTGACGTATCATAATGTCGATATATATTTATTACATGTAAGCCTGCATAAAAGCTCATTCAAACGTCACTTGATTATTACTCAAAATGATAGAAAAAAAATAAAATAAAATGAAGACGATGTAAATACTATGACAAGTTATTGAACAAAAACGTTTTTGATTTATTACTGACTGAAAATATATCTTGGTTACTATTCATTAATGGCATTTAGTACTCAACGAAGTACTCAACATTGTTCCAAACATGTATCCAATTGGTCTTTTAATATTTTCAGTATGATGAGAGGCAAATTTCTGTCAGTAATTCAAAATTATTTGAAAAAATCTATTAATTAGTATACAATTATTTTATCAATTATTTTTTTGTCGAACTGGGTGATGCACCGAGGCGAATAAAATGGGACATAGACGTGTGAGAGCAGAGAATGAAAAGTATATCCGCTCTCGTGCGCGTGAAAATCATGAAAAACGACTGAGAGGAATGTCTGCGTATGCAACGAAATGATATGGTCAAAGTAGGCAATTTACCTACTTCACTATCATTTTTATATCTTGTTTACATTTATAAATATATCTGAATTACTATAATTAATCAATTTTGCCATAGTGTATTGTATCTACAATGTCAAATCAGCATCAACTGGATTATTTTTCATACTAAAGTAAGAAAAAAAAAATTGCTACATAGAATAATATGTGATTATGTAAATTACAATCACTATGTGGTATGTATTATGATGAAGAATAAGTAGATAAAGATGATGTGTAGGGGAGGAAAAGAGAACGTATAGTATGAAGAAAGATTGAGAGATCAGAAGAAGTGGAGTAACCACATCTTGGTTTTCATTTTCTTTATATTTTTATATTAAATAAACGGAGTCTGGAGTGTTAGAAGAACGGAGAAACGAGTCTTGATGAAGTGGGTGTGTGTGCCAAGAGTTCTCGGTCACAAACGACCTTGCCCACAGTTATTTTCTATATTTATATTTTCATATAAAAAATATAAATATATTTTTATCTTCAATCATAAAAAAATTAAAAATACATATAAAATAACTTACCTGAGTTTTCTCAAAAATTAGGTAGCATGTAGTTTGTTTCGACAATTATTTCAATTAATTATCACACACCGAACTTTTGTTGCGATAAAAAAAAAAAAAAATTATGGCTTTACACTGCACGTGACGATTTATCATTTATCATTTATCCCCGAAAAACTATTAATGTTTAATGACTTTAAACTAATTGATATATCAATATATTGAATGGTGAAGTTGTTGACCGTGACATTGTATTTTTACATGACACACCAAAAAACGTATAAAGGAGATAGAGATCTAGAGAGTGAGAAAGGAGAGAAGGAAAGAAGGAGAGAGTAGGTGGTTGATCTGTGCTGTGTGGTGGTCGGGTAGTTTGTGGGACTCTTCCTCGTCCACCGATGGGTCTTCCCTCCTTACCTCTCATCCCACCATCTTTTCCGCCGTCCAACTTGCTATATTCACCTATCGCACTTTGCGCGCTTCTGAACACCGCGCTGATAGATACCAATTCACTACAGAGTCACTCACTCTTTTTCTATATTTTTTATCAGTGAACATTCTCTTACTTCTCATCCTTTTCATCATTCTCCTTTTTTATTCTCATTCGTCTATTTGTATTCCATCACTTCTATTGGTTGTAGAGTCATTTATTTGATGAGAGTAGAAATAAACAGGCTTCTGGTTTCATTATAAGTGCAGATGGAGGTGGATGAGCGCGTGCCCGTCGACTACCGTTTCAAACTGAAACTAATTGATTTACTTGTTTTAACAGAATTGATGAATTAATTTAATATAGGTGTTTTTTGCATTTGCTTGTTTGATATAAACATTGATTTTCGATACATTGTCAATTTATTTTATTCACAGTTTTTATTTCTTTATATATTTTATTGTTAATTAATTCAAAGGAATTTGATGTGGCATATTAAGAAATCGGTGGTTGTGGTTTTAATGGTAAGGGTCCAGTCGATAAATTTTGTCTTCCTGGTGAAATAATTTTTAGGTAAACGGCGTTGATAATGTTCGTGGAATTAAACCAGATCCGTAGCGGTATCGAGTCGTTTTAGATAAGATATTTTTTTTTTTTTCATTCGTTTTTGAATAAATTTTTTTAAAGACTATACGGAATATTTAAGAACACGCTTAAAGCGATTATATGAATATACAATATGTATTTGCAAGTATATATATCCCAGTGTATCCATGACAAATCGACTTTGAGTAGTGAGTCTCGTGGACCATTATCCTTGCATCAGTACGAAATGATAGGATACATTCAGAGGAGCGTGTCACGGGGGGATAAGTACTTGGGGAATATGGCTACAGTTAGGTAACATGTGGCCGAGCCACCATCTGTCTAGGAAGTCATAGTTGTCAGGGCCGAAGAACTTTCGCTCATTTTCTTTGTTATGCCATCTGTATCTTCGTTCATTTTAATCTTCTAAATTCAATAGAAGAATTAAAAAAAAAATATTAATCTGTTAGAAAATCGATTTAGTTTCATTTTTATTTTAATAATTATAAATTTTTGTAATCAGTTTTCACCGGTTGTTACTGTTGTTAAAAGCGCAAAGAACGAGTAAGAACTCTTCACGACCTACAAGGAAAAAAAATAAGCTACAAATGGAGTGTTTTCTTTTATTACAGTAGAGAAGGATACGATTAAGAATATTAATTATATTACTGTGATAAACGTTTCCATGGACATTGTGAAAAATGCGCCGGCCTTCAATTCGAGAGGTTGCATTGTTCGTATCATCGACATAATAATAAGAATTTTAGAGGTTGAATTCAATTGGTTCTCCCATCCTGACATCCATTGTGCTACAAGTAATGAATGTTTCTGGGAAGAGTATACAATTTAAAATTTAATCGCATGATAATTCTTTAGTTTTTATTATTTCATTATAAAATTTACCTGATAAAACAGTTCATTGCCATACCAACACCAATAAAGTAGTTGAGTGAATGCTGCGCCGAGGTAAATACCAAATTTCATCAGATTCGATTTTTCCTTTGCACCCTAAATTATTTACAGTTATTTAGAATGACAAAGATTGGAATTAAATTGAATAATAAAGTATTTTATTCGTACTAAAACAGCCTGAAATCCGGTTAAACATATCATGGTGAAACTGGCAAACAGTTGCATCAACATGCTGCCACTAAATGTGATATTGATATCATCAATAATTCGAATAAGTCTTCGGTGATTTATTACACATTTTTTAAATCTCTGTATGAAATTATTTTCCACATCAAATTCATTGTCCATAAATGGCACGAAGGTAGATATTTCTGTGAGATCTTGGCTGCCGTCCATCGC
This sequence comes from Microctonus aethiopoides, assembly GCA_030347275.1. NCBI lineage: Eukaryota > Metazoa > Arthropoda > Insecta > Hymenoptera > Braconidae > Microctonus > Microctonus aethiopoides. Next base: position 1,254,156 of record JAQQBS010000002.1, on the reverse strand, counting down.
CATCCAAGATGACATATCACTTTTGATGAGTTCAACATTATTACCTGATGTATTGAGATGATTTTTGTTTTGATACTGAGAAGTGCAATTTTGGTAGTTGGATGTAAGAATGATAAGTTGCACATTAATCCATCTCATAAATCCTAGGCCTATGGTGTCCATTAATAAAATAGCTGCAAGCCCATATGCCACTGCGAACATTTGAGTAACAGCAGCGAATTCATGCATAGGCGATATTGTCGTGTCGAAAGGATAAGCTGCTCTTATTGGGAGATCACCTTCATTTTTAGGTACAAAAAAAATTAGCGCTATCATTAAAATTCCTCCCATGCTAGTAAAAAATGTAAAACCTATATTTTCATAAAAGGTATTGGATTTTAAGATAGTTATTACTCCTGGATCTAGTATAAACAGGAGAAAAAGTATTCATTATTTAGTATAGTATTATTCTTTGCTTTAATTGAAAAATTAATCAAACTCACCAACTGACTGGCGAATATTTTGGATAGGTTTGTATATCGCCTCTGTGAGTTTTTGAATCCGTTTGTGATGAGTGTGAAATTTATAAACCTTAAACAATATCACGGATAATCCAGCCAAATAGCATCCATTATCAGTGACGATTAGTAGATCATTCAAGTTGAGTACAAGATCAGTGGCAATAGTTGCGATCAGAACAAGTACCACCGTCATGCCGATTACACTGGAGAGAAAGTGGAGTTGCTTAATGTAGATGGATGCAGATGAGTCGAGACGCCAAATACCACAAAATCTATGATGCGTCAAGAACGAATAAATAAAAAATATGGTTCGGAACATTTCTTCACAGACGAATCTTTACCTAAGTCCGACAATCGACATAGTCAATACTGTATGATGTGCTTCAATTTGTGTTTCTTCCATGCCTAAAGACGTGAAATATTCTTCGTACAATCGATGGAAACAGTAGAAGGAAATATAATATAATGGGGCAATTTTGTTTGAAAACATTTTCATGATATATCAGTTTATTATGTGATTATATATGAAGTGGTGTTATTTGAAATAATTTAATATTCTGACGATGATTGCAGGAAAATTACACATTACTGATAAACTTCTTTATTATTTGTATAGTGTAGGCTGGATGACTTACATATCTGAAATAAAAATATGTAACAGCTGCTACCCTTCCCGCGGGGCAATTTTCTTTACTAAGAAATTTCACCCCTTTTGTATTTGATAAATAAATCTATGTATCGTACGTACAGTTGTTATAAACGCTAGAAAAAAGGTGAAACTATTTTTATTTTTTTGTTAGTCTGCTTTAATATGGATAAAAACATACTGTATTTTATCAGTTGGCATTTTTACCACCACATATCAAAATTGGTATAAAGAGTGATAAGTTTGAAATTTCACATGGTTTTGTATGAACGACGAAAACAATTTTATTATTTTAATTGCCGGGGTAATTAATTTTCTACAGTTTTTTGGCGAAGCTGAATAAAGGTCGTTGAATGAGATAAGCTGATATATAAAAAAAAAAAAGTAATCTTTATACTTGGCAATCGTCCATTTTAATCTCCGTGTCAGAGTGTCGACGGCTATAGGCACCAGTACACATGCATGTGTGTTACATGTATCTGAGAAGAAGAAGATGTGAAAGAGAAGAACAAACCTGTCGTCATTGGTATACATATGCATATATATACGCGGTAACAAAATTCGCATGACGTTGATGTGCTTTCGTTCAAGAGGACTACAAAATAAAGATCGGAAAAAGAAGAACAGCAATTGAGAAAGAAAGAGGTGCACGTGCGACATGCAGTTGCAGGGAAGAATAAAAATCCTGTTTTGGGTTGTCTCATAACCGTAAACAGGGAGCTCTGTATCGACCAACAACCAACCAGTTTATTTCATGCCCACGATAAAAGTGACGTTGACGTTCACTTGATATTCCTCGCTAAGAATTCCATGCGAATTAGTTATAAACGATAAGAATTCGACATTGAAATTACATTAGCTATTTTAATTTATGACATTTTTGAATCAGTCGAGTTTTTATTCGACAATAAATAACAAAACATCGTTTTGAAAAGATTTAGTGTGATCAGTTTGATGTTGAAAGCGCCCTTTTGCACATGCTGTTATAAATATCAGTAGCCAACTGCCTGTTTAAAGAGGTATCCAAAGAGAAGACGTGTTAGAAACTCTAAAGTCTAAAAATGGAATGTTATTGGCATGAGAAGCAATTTTAAATATATCTTGAGGGAGATTGTTATTGGCGATTGATTATTCTTCTATGTAAAGAGTTATGTTTATACATATATGGTAGAACTTTCGATGGGTTTCAAGTGGTGATAAATAAAACAACAGACTAATCATCATCTATATAAAAATTTAATTGAGGAACATTATTACCTGATAAATCATATCGTTATCTTTGTATTTCATGTTCATTCTTCAAATCTATTCATGTAAATACTTTTGCATTTTCTTTGTGTTGATGTAAAAATTATTATCGTATTGCAATCATGTTTGAACGACTTTCATTTCATGATGTTGTCTTTTTATTTGGATTAAATGAATTTTGAATCCATTTTCTTTTTTTTTTTTTCATCATTTCTGAAGCCGACGTGAGAACTTTTGAATGGGTTGAATCATGTTTCTGCGGTTACATGTGTCAGTAAGGCGAAGAACGAATATGAGTTCCGTAAGACCTATACCGACGAAAATAAGTCATACACATCGTCTGACATACGTCAGAGTTTTCGGCTTTCCAACTTGGAATGGAGAGTAATGTATTGCTTTCTACTCTTGGTTTTTTTTTTATTATTCTTACCGAAATGAATGTTTGTAGAGACATGTTGTAAAACTTTCCAGCTTTTAACTGCAGTGGATATTTTGTTCGAATAAGTGATATAATCATGAAAGTTTTGACATCGGAATACTTATCTTCCCATCCGCATAACCATTGACTTGTCGTCAGCGAAGTACTCTTGAAACAAATTCAAAATGGATTAAATACTAATTTGAGATATTCACAAAATTACAGTACGAATATATTCTGTCTAAACATTACTTGGTAAAGTAATTCGTTGCCAAACCAACACCAATTCATCAGCTGCGAGCAAGCTGCACCTAAGTAAATGACAAATTTCATCAGATTTTGTGTTCCTTCAGAACCCTGATGAAATAAAGAAAAAATTGTAGAAAAAATGCATGTTTGATAGGGTTTATTTGAAATGTTAATCGCACCAATGCTGCTTGAAATGCCGTGAGGCAAATCATAGAAAAACTGGCAAACAATTGCATCAGCATACTCGATCCAAATATCGAGTTGAGTTCATCAACAATGTCAATGAACCTTTGATGATTTTGCGCGCATGTTTTGAATCTCCAAACAAAAGAATCGTTCATTTCGTCCGCTTCTTGCTGTTTGAATGGCACGAAAGAACGAATTTCTGTGTGTTCTTCTTTCATCCTCTGTCTGTCATAGCAATTGGTAATGTTCCCATCTCTATTGATTACGTTAAATGATTCAGGTTCAGTAAAATTTTGTCGACACTTTTCGTAATTGCTTCCTAATATTTTTAGTTGGACGTTAATCCATCTAATCAAAGTTATGACCAATTCATCCATAAGTACAATCGAAAGGAGACCATAACTGACAGTAAATGCTTGAAAACTGAATGCCAATTCGTATAATGGCGATGATGAGATGTCAAATGGATAAAATGCTCTTATTGGTAAAGCCCCTTCTTCTTTCGGAACTAAAAATATTAAAACAATTGCTAATGCACTACCCAAGCAGATGAAAAATTTTCCTGACAGGTTTTCGTAAAAGACACACTGCTTCACAGCTGTTGAAATTCCTACGTCTGATAAAAATTTGAATGATAGTGATGTTTAACATTTTATATTCATTATAACTGTAGATGCTACTTTCGAAATGGAGTATTAGCATAAATAAACAAGAGATATAATTGATTTCTCACCAGATGATCGACTAAGTATGCTCACAGGTGAATGAATGGCTTTAACCAAATTCGAAATTCTTTTGTGTTGACTTTGATATACATATAATTTGAATATTATGACTGAGATTCCAGCTAAGTAACATCCGTTGTCAGTTACTATAAGTAGATCTTTATAATTGAGTATTAAATCAGCTGTTAATGTCCCGATGAAAATGAAAACCATAATGAACGTAAACTTTCCGTAGAGATAGTAGAGGAATTTCAAGTATGATGATGTAGCGGAGTCAAGGCTCCAAATACCCAACAATCTGTCTTGTATATGTATTGAAAATTATTTGGCACATTATTTCAATGAATATAATTCTCTATTGTCAATAGTATTTTTTTATTTCCATTAAATTGAATTATTTTCACCTTAGTCCCGTAATCTTCATGTTCAAAACTTCACGGTGCGTTTCGATCGACACCCGCCTCATGATGACCACTGGTATGATATATAGCTTTTCGCCCTAGTAGGCACTGACAACGATTGCGGAAGCTTCTAAGCTATGCATTAGAGGGTAATTTCGTTTGAAATGCTTTATAAAACGCTCCAATTTGTTCCAACTGGAATACACTACGCCACATTATTTTCCTTCTTATCCAACAATTTCAGTACTAGCTAGCGTGATGATTTGCGTATAAATTTTGAATGATCTGAATGCATGTAGGTGCAGGTGTTATTTTTTTCTTGTTGTTTTATGAAAAAAATGATAGAGAATTAAATTATGTGTGATAGCAAACAGCTGACATATGCGCGAAAACCTCCGCATCTAATAGCCTATGATTTGTCGGCTATTTTATAAGCACTTACATAAACTCTGCATATTGAAATGACTTAAAGGCGCCATCGATAATAAAATCGATCGTTGAACAATTTTTTCCCACTGCATTAATTTTTTTTGAATTCAAAGAGTATTTCATCGTCTCATTTTCGGGTAATTTTTTGTTATGAGAAAAAAATATTCTGAATTAAATGAAATTTTTTTTACATTCCAATTTAATTTTTCATTTGTTTTTTTTTATCTGAGAAAAAAATCATCGAGTGAAACATCAATCATAAATTGGATATACTACATTTTTCATGTAAATTTGTTTTTGATTGATGCGAAAAAAAAAAAATTTGTCAGAAGTGGGATTCGAACCCACGCCCTCAGAGAGGACCAGAATGCCCATGCTCAGCGTACACTGAGAAGGTGTCATACCTTGAGTCTGGCGCCTTAGACCGCTCGGCCATCCTGACTTTTTTAGTTTGGCAATCATATGCAAATCTTCAGCATAAGCGACCATAGCCTAACAAAATAGAAGAGAAGAAAGAACTTTTGATGTTAATGTAGCCAATAAAGCGCTGACAAATTCAATGTAAGAATTCAGTAAGAAATATGATATCGACAGTTTGGATATATTATCAAAATTGAACAAAGGAAGATACATCCCTAACCCTACTTTAGAGGCTAGATCAAGAATAATTTCGAAAGCCAGTTCAACCAACTCTGTCAATGAAAATATGGATACTTATGTGATAGGAACATCAATTAAGGATGGTAACACTGATAACGATGGGTTCACAAACCCGAAAAAACAAGTAATCGTTTTCTATCGTTTTCACATCTGCTAGCCTACTAAATCCAAATGTAGATGGCAGCATAGGACAGTCTAACACCTATAAGCAATCCATAGAGGGAAATCGAATGAAGTCATACTCATCAGCACCAGCTATTAGGCACTAAGAAGCGAAAAGAGGAAGTAGCTGTTTAAATGAGTTGAATATGAACAAAACATGACGAATGAGCTGATACCAAAGTAGAATACATCTATAATACATGTAGAATTAGTGGAATATATATATGTATAAAAAAAAAAAAAAGAAAAAAAGGGACAGTTATGGTAAAATTTAGTTTCAAGTATAACGGACTGATTTATTGCATGCATGTATAAAAAATTATTTAGTACGGTCGAGTTATGGTTCATTGTATGAGAGGCAGGTATGACTGGACAGGCTGGCGACACATTGAGTAAACACCATAAACAATTAAAGTAATCCTTAGAAAATAGAAATAAGATATTTTCCATATGTGACAAAATAAAATAAAATAGAAACGTAAGAAAATATTTCAAGACAATAATGACTGAAAAATCGAAGACAGTCAGTGTTGCATGGACGTTCAACGAGCAAAGACGAGCTCTGAGACTTGGCAAAGAATATACAAATAGCTACAACATGATCCCAAGTTAGATGAACTGTGAAAATTAAAAGATCCGGCGACCTACAACGAAAGGTAAGACAAGGATGGACTCGCGAAGTAATCCGATTATTGTAAATATTTAAATATCTATAAGTGATAACACACAATTCCCGTTCCTCTACCACTGTATCATTCCTGAATGCCCATAAAATTATCCTAGAATAGACTAACATGATTGAAGTTATCGTTTTTTCATACAATGTTTTCATAACACCAAGTCAACCGAGACTAAATAATAACACTAAATCATGAATCAGTTTTAGTTAGTAAGTTTGTATTGTAGGATATCAATTAAAATTGTACTAGACAGGAAAATCAACTTGCTTCTTCCAACTGAAAAAAAACTTACTGATATTTGGAATCTATTAAACACTCTTAAAGTGTGTGAATATTATCTGACTGATAGTGATGAATTTAATTGATAGGAAATCATTATTGATTATTGTACTGTGTACAAAATTATTATCTCCTATAAATAATACAATTTACAGGTCCTAAGAACAAAAAAGACTGTTTCCGCCCGGGATCGAACCGGGGACCTTGTGCGTGTGAAGCACACGTGATAACCACTACACTACGGAAACAACTTAAGATATAAAAAATTTAAAAATCTATGTAAATAAAAAATTTATTAATATATAAATTGATTCAAATTCATGAATTAAGGTAAATTTATTTCCTCGTTATTTAATTTCATATGATTTTTAGCATTCCTATATTGAATTAAATGATTTTATATGACTACGCATATATACATTTTGGGACTTATAGAATTGTTTACATGTGGAAGGCTGATTATTTCTGAAATCGATATAAAGAAATATCTGTGGGAATGAATTAAATTAATTCAATACGAGTTTTAGTAAGGCCCGTTCTTGGCTGTTTAGATTTAACGCTTGACATGACGTGAGCCGCAGTTTCTCCCCGTTTGCACTTTCCCATAGACTTGTTATCCTTTTATTCCGTCTTGGGAACGATTTCGTATGTATATATGTTATAAATAATAAATAGACGTGGAAAAAAAGGATTTTTGAATACTTTCTTCTAGTTATATCTTTATAATAAAGAAATATGAACAAATAAATTTTCTCCAGTTGGGAAATTCATCTCTAGGAAAAGTAATAATTGTTACTATGCATATTTACGTCTTGACTGCGTCGTTTTAATATTCCTAAGAATCTAAACGTGGAAAATACGTGCATTTATATATCTTCATGAGTCAGCAACTGATTTTGTGGCGTAGTGTAATCTAATTTCATTGATCTAAATATAAAAAGTGAAGAAGGATCACATAAACTGATTCATGTAATTTTGTGCGTGACTGAAGACATGAATGGATTACATTATCAATTTCAATGGTACTTTTATTTTCATTAAAAAATACGTAAATTGTCTCACAGAATAAATCAGTGCATGTGTGGTATTTGTGAAACATATTTCAAATAATTTATCTGGAGATTAACGTCAAGAGTAAATGGCAGAAAAAAAATATTGTCTGATATATAAATGCGATGACATTAATGAAGAGCGAACGAGACGTGGTGCAATAAATTCAACCTCTGCAGTCGTTGTGTGAGCGAAATAAAATGAAAACGAAAAAAAAAAAATTCTTGGCGCGTAAACACCTGATGACCACACCTGGGAGTCGGAGAGAAAAGCGAATAATAAGCGAAACAGCATGACGACAACAGCAACTCGTGAAACCGACGGGAGAGCATCACGATTTCATCGGCCCCCTGACGACATTATATGTATAATAGTAGTAATATTATAAATTTACAATTTGTTTTTATCTTATACGTAACACTGCTGGCCCGAAACTTGCGGTTAAATATAAAAAACCATATTTGTTGTATCCACATTTTGGTAATTGTTATATAAACTGTAAAGATAAAAGAGTTTAGTTCCAACGCTCGTTAAATGATGAATTTAAAGGATAATTATTGGATCTGTAATTGGTCCACTCTGCGTAAAAAGAGCAGCGGATAAAAATAAACGAAGAAGTTAAAAAGTGCATGTGTCAGATGGTATAATGATCATCTCCAGGCGAATGTGAGGAGGAATCTTTTTGACGGTCAAATTATCCACCCCGATTTTCTTTCTCTTTTCATCGGCCTCTCAATTTGCATTTCATATTGGACAATCAACGTTAATATTTTTTTCTTTACCTTTTTTTTTGTTTCTTCCTTATCGGTCCATAATAACTTCATTCAGATTCATTGCGTTTAAAATTAATACTTTTAACTCCGTTCTACTGATGAGTTGTCAAGTCTTTGACACGCGCCTGAGACGTGGTTTCCTGCTTGATCCTTGAATGTTCTTGTATTTTCACGTATGCTACATGCAAATATAGGCATACTTTCGTAAGTTTGAAATTCAAAGAGGTACAAGTGGCTTCTTTCAACTGTAAATTATAGAGAAATTATTCGGAACGGTATTATCTTACGAGGAAAAAATCCATTTGAATTGCACTTATTCTTTCAAAACGATAATTTTGTTTTTGATAATTATACAAGAGAAAAAATAATATCTTCATTTCGCATAACAAAGCGTTTCATTGGAATAAAATTTACTAATTCAATAATCTAAAAATATTGTCGTATTAAACAACAAATGAATGCACAATAATATTGCGATAATGTTTACTATCACGAGATATAAAACAGTATATGGATCTCCGTACTTATCGACTGCTGAAAATCTAGAATGCGGGATTGTTCACTGCAAGTAATATGTTTTATACCTTACGTCGATACAGTAGAAAATAATTGTTTCACACTTACCTATTTTTGATAAGAGAATGTCTTATCGTCAGTCGATACATTAATAAAAAGCTCATTGCGAAGGATGCAGACAATATATAAGAAGAAGTTTTGCACATATATTTATTCCATGTGTGCATTCTTATTCGCGTTGTATACTGTACGTTATTCTCTCTAATATTGTATAGTGTCATATTTTCTTTCATTCGCAAACAGTTGCGTATTTATATTGTGACAATAAAAAATATGATAATGAACAAGAGCTGAAGATCTCAAAGCTCTTTTCAACTAACATCATCACCTCAAGCTATTTCAAAAGACACTTGCTTTAATTACATCAAAGATGTTTTCTCGTGATATAACGATAATGCCCTGAAGCATTTAATTCGTGTTTGTACTTCAAAATTTTATAAAACATGATTAGGGGTTTAAAGGAGAAAATATAAGGATAGGGATTCTACAAACTCATCAACAATGCTTCGTTATTCTGTATAATCAGCGGGTTATAATGGTTTTATATTTACTTTATAATTTTTCTCCATTTACTCAAAAATATGAAGTAAAAGTTTATGTACTTAGCGGCGCAATTCGAGACCTTTAATAACAAAAAAAAAATTCACAAGCGTAATCAGTAATCAAATTTATTAGTTTCTATTGTCTTGAAGAGGGAGCCTAAATTCTTTTCCGATTTTATGGTGTGGAAAGACGATATAATAAGGCGAGTGAATGAGAGAGAAAGCAAGCGAGCGTGAGATGAGAGGCCTCGAGGTGCTGCGAGTAACGAGCGAATAAGAATAGCTAAGAACGATCGAGAGAAAGGGAGAGAGAGGGTGAGAAATGAGATGGCGAAAAAGAGAATGAGGAGTTGGATTTTGCACGGAGCAGAGAGCGCGTGCAGGTTTTGCTTTTGCTTCGGGGGCCAAGATTTACTGGACTCGCTGGTGCCCGCGCTAAACTTCTCAAACCGTGAATGAGAAAGAAAGAGCAAGAAGACGAGCTTTTGCTTCCTCTTCTTCACTCCCTTTCTCAAAAACATTAAAACGATATAAACGCGACTTAACGGCAGCGTCAGGCACGAAATTCTCCGCTCCTTTTAATTGCTTTCTCTCCATTCATGACAATAACTTGATTTTTCTTTTTCATCCATTTCAATGATAGCTGAAAAGCACAAATGGGAACAAAATGAAATGAGACACTATAATGTTGACGTTTTCAAGTGTATAGATGAATGAATAATTTTTTTCTTTATTATAGTTTATGTATATGAGTTGTATGAGATTGAACGTGTGAGGGTGGCTAGAGAGAGTCAGAGGGAGTAGAAGAACGGCTTCGCGAAATCGATTCGAGATAGGTGACAAGAAATCTGTTGACTCAGGAGTATAGGGGCTCGTAATAAAAATAAATATCCTCGAGAGTGTGAGCTTGGGTGTTATAGAGAAGGGATACTGGTGGTAAAAGTGTATGGAAGAAAACGATGGAAAGAAGAGAAGAGGCATTGTGGAGAGGGCGGATATATCGTTCGGAATAGGGTATATACGCAATGTCGTATCCAACCATATATGTTCTATAACGATTTATAATACCCATATATATTGTCCGAATAGGACAGTTTTTCTTTTCTTTTCTTTTAAATTTCATAATTCCTCAAATTGCAAATATTAAATTCTAATTCGTCACATTTATATTGACACATTCCGAATAAAGCAAGAATTTTTTTTTAAAACCTATAACTAATGCAATATTTAATAAGGAATGATATTTAGATTTTAGATATTCATATTGAATGTTTGCAAGGAATCATATCCGGTAAAATGTGAGAGAAAAAAAAATGGGGTGTGGGCTGTTGCGTAAAGCAAGGAAAATAAAAAAAAAAAAGTTGGATAAACGACCGAGGTCGCGCGCGAACTGCTCTGCAAGATGTTGCAGAGTCCATTACGGCCCCTCGGTGGGCTGTCGCTTTTTATATTATATGTACATATCTGAATGCAGGAAAAAAAAAAGATATATATATATACATATATAATAAAATCGCCTTGAACCCCCTGCTTCCAATCGGCAAAACATCACCGCCACTACTGTCATAGAATACTAAAAACGATACACGAATACATAATATGTTACGCGTCTGAAAATCGGAGCTATTTTCGTTCAGGACAAAATAGCATTATGACTCAAGAGAATTGAGTTTATTTACTACCTGTGGCCGAAATTTACGTTAAAGTAAGGGAAGCAAGTTCAAGAGGGGACGAATGGTAATGGCGGGGGATGATAATGATAATAATAAATGTACGTGAAAAAATATATATTTAGCGTGTGCGGTTTTCGTGTGATGGTGAAATAACGGGTTTTACTCGAAGGCGCGCAAAAGTGCGGCCCCCGGAAACACTCACCCTTTTTTCAGTATATCCGGGGGATCCATTATCGACTTCCGGTTTGTGTCCAACCACCCATATCGAGCTATAAGATTTGTGTGGTACACTTGAATTCGAGATTACACTTATTTCCGAATTCAATGTTACAAGAAATATATACTTTATATAAGCAAGGTGTAAGGTACGTGCCGGTAATAAGGCCTACCTATAAGGGATATTTTCAATAATATGAAAAATGTTTAAATTAATCATTAAGTTTTAATATTAATCGTTATTTAAATACATTTTTTATAAAATGTAAATGATAAATTATAATTTTTATTATAAACAAACAAAAAATTAATCATTTGTATCATTTAGGCCTTATTACCTGCGGGTACCTTATATGTAAAAATAGGTAAATTGAGAATTTAAAAATTGTATGTATATGTGTTGAGTCCTTCAGGATAATAAAGATTTGTCGGAAGTCCAATCACTGCTCATTCCCTCTCGTAATACAAAGAGTATAGAAGGGAATGGGATGGTGGAAGATGAGTAGAAATGAAAAGTATTGCATTGGAATATCGAAGGGACGTGATTTTCATTCTTAAGCATTCTCTTCTTTTTTCTTTATCATCTCATTGTAGAGTTTATAGAGGATGATACGTGTATACTCTGGGAGGGTGATGTGGTATAAGGTGTTGGTTGGGTAGTGAGAAGGCTTTGATCCCTTGATTTTTGCCGCTTACTTAATGGAATGAAGGCAAAGACTTTGCAGCTGTCACGGGTAGGTATATTACATGTATACAGGTATATACTCTGGGTAAAGTAATACAATATCGTGACTTGGAAATTATTATTTTTTTATTTCATTACAGCTGAATAGTAATAAGAATTTTTCAAATAATTTTCCATATCCCATAGTACAATAATTTATATTATTCTTTATATATACGTACTTTTTGCGAAATATATTAAATATACAGAAGCGAATCAAGTTAAGATTGTGCATTGATAGTTGATGTCTTAGTAGGGTCGAGCAAAATGAAAATCTGGTAATTTTTCAGTGTCTCCCTTCACTTGGTTTATTTTCCATCTTTCCGACATGGAGCAAATATACATTAACACTTTCTCTCTTATACTTGTTGTTCATACAGAGTCTATAAAAGAGATAGAAATGTTGATGAAAATGAAACCAGAGTGTGAGCTAGAAAACTTCCTTTGTAAAACAAATGACCTGCAGATCCACAGCATTTGTTTACCTCTCCTTTTTCAAACAATTTTAATTAATTTCCCATCGTTATCAGAGACTCTACTCTCCCAACATATTTACCAGGGAAATTTATTTTCTCTTCCCAAGTGATTTCATTGATACACTCATAAACATCGACGTCACATTGAATAAAAAAAAATTTGTAAAACGACCTTTCGTCTTGTTTTTTTTTTTTTTTTTAAATTTGTTTTTCTCTTACATCGACAAAGTTGAAAAATTTTCCCATTATCATCCCCAACCGGACAAGTCGCCGACAGAAAGAAAGGGTTAGTAGTGATGTCGGCGGTCAAGAGTGAGAAAGACTGAGTAAACCAGCAGTAGCAGTAACGCGAGTTAGCGACTTTCAGAAGCGTATAATTAATTTCCCGTGTCACTCTCTCTCTTTCCCTATTTGACCCCCCTTCAATGCTTTTTCACCCTCTTGCCGCTCATTCCATTCAACTCATTCGATCCACTCTCCACCTATTTTCTCTTTCCCCTCATCCTTTTGCCAATATCTTTGTCTCGCTCAGTCTCAGTGAAATCCCCGGCGACAATATTGCTGGCCATTTGGTTCGACAGTGGCCGGGTTCTGTCTCCTAAGCCAGTATGCCGTGGCATCTCCCCCCTGGTAATAATGATAGGAGAAAGGGGTGAATTTGCAAGCCATACTATTTCCCCGTAACCGAGCATACCAGACCCGTCAATATCAGCCACTGTAATTAAACATAACAGATCCACATTTACCAAATAAATTCTTGTACATATCTAATTGTATAATATTTTTATTTTTATATACATATTAACAAGCAAGAGAATGATTTTCATTGTTGGTTTAACTTCCGTTACGAAATTGTATATCACAAGGTGAAATAAAGCGCATGAAAGCGTCTGATTCTCTGACCCTTCTCTGCTACGAGAGAACTGGTTAATTGGATAAATGTCCGATGAACGGTGCAGGCCAGAGTGGAGAGAAAGGGATGAAGAGAAAGTTACCATCCCCCCTTTACTCACATGTCCTCTTTGGTTATCCTCCCTGGGACTCGTTTTATATAAATATATATATTCAATTCCCTTTCCCTTTTTTGCATCAGTTTCGTTCGTGTCCTTATATCCTGCGACTCTCTGAATTGTTCACGTATGTATATGCATATCCATATGTATAAATACAATTGGTTCGTTTAATTTATTGGAAACGACGAATAATATTTATATGTTTTTCACCCTCTTTCATTCAATTATTTTATTTCATCAGTTTTTCTTTTTATGCTTTTTTATTCTCAGTTCGATTGCAAATATGTCACGTGATGGAAAAGTTTTTGATTACTTTTATAATGTTTTGACGTATTATCAAAATTGTGTTTCGATTGAGAGTGCCACAATAAAATATTTATATTCATATAGAGGGTAAAATTGTTTTTATTTATGTTTTTTGCTTTATTTCTCTTATTGATGAGTAAAAATGTTTTTCGGGGATGGTTACGATGGTGAATTGAGGGGTGCGCGAGAGGTATAATGGTGAAAGTTGTCAAGCACTCAGAGGTAGATTAGGATCCTTAATGTTCCTCGCATGCTTGCGACATTTACGCAGACACATTTATACATATATTAGCAGCACAAATATATGGTGTATGTGTGTACAATAAGTAAGCGACGTGCATTCGAGTGTAAAATACGTGTCGACGACAAATAAGGAGGCAAAATTCTAATTACCAGTAATAAATCATTGACAACACCTGCATTTATTGTCAACACATACTGTTTATTCTGCTGTAATGTTAATCTAGTACGGCATAATATATAATATGTCCACATACATTGATCATAATTGATTTAATCTAATTTTACTTATTCATAATTTTAATTTTACAATTTTTTATTTCATCGTGATTTATTTAAAATTAGAGCGACTAGTCCAAGACAAGTGTACAGTGATTACGGTGATGCAAATTACTACTCCCTCGTCCGATGTTGATCATTTTTTTTTTTTGCGTTGAAGTTCATAACCGGAAACAAGAAGGGAGTGAAAGAAAGAAAGTAGAGAGGGACAAACGGAATGAGGGACGATGCTTGATTTAATTATTCTAAGGAGTCGGTGAATAAAAATAAAAAAAAAATATAAAGAGAGAAACGTGTATAAGGAAATGAGTTTTAATGTCACGAATATTTCAACGTATAGTAGGGGAATGGACAAATATTTTCATCTTCACCACAGTGCATAAATATCAAATACAAAGAAGAAACAGAAAACAATTCTCCAGTAATTTATTTTTATTTATTTACTTTTTTTATTCGTATTTTCCTTTTGGGGATGTAATAAGGGTCATAAAAAAAAAAAGGTGGTGGAGTTTAAAGTCGTAATTTTTCAGGTTGAGAGACGAAGCCGAAGGCGAAAAAGTGCGGAAACATCGCATCCCTTTTTTTTTTTTCTCTCTTTTCCTTTATGTATAACAGCAGTGATAATAACTCTCAAGTCAATGCGCGTGTGAGGCTTTCATAAAAATAAATGTCGTTGGTATACACAAAAAATTGTATAGGATTGTTTTTAATATTTCCCCTCATAAAAAAAATATATAAATATAATTATGCATGTATGCATTTAAAAAGATAATGATATTATCGCTGAAAAATATAGCATTCTAGTCATCTTTATGATAGGTATAAAGTGAAATAGAGTCTGCTTAGAGAGTATAAATTTGAAGAAGTGTAACGTGTAATAAGAAGTTGTGTTGGGGAGATGGAGAGCGAGTGAGAAGGGAAAGTAAAAAAAAAAAGTACCCCTCGCAGGCCAATAATACACCGACAACCTTTATTTTATTTAAGCGGCTCCAGTTTTTCATTACGTTCATTTTCTCGCTCTCATACTACCGCGCATTTCCTCGCTTTTTAAGAAGGGATGCAAGTTTTCCATTCCTCAAATATACATTATTTACCATGCTCCACCCACGTATTTTTATTCTATATACGTTCTTGAAATGTCTTTTGTCTAAGACAAACATACGCATTTTCGAAACAGAAAAACTTTATTTTTTTATTTTTACCCTGTATCGAAGTCTTGGGGATTTGCGATGAGCATATAGTATCTTGCTCGATTACACCTCAATGAACTATCCTGACATTGAAACAAAAAGTAAGAGAGAGAGACGGAATATGAGTCCAAAGTTTCGTGGGGAAGAGAGGTAAAATAAAGAGAAAAACTTTTTTCTCAGCATCAAGAAAAAAATAGACGTTTCCTCCAATCGAAGATTTTACTATCTTTTTCTTTTATTTTTTGTTTTTCGTCCTTCCTCGACAATCGTGCACTTAACTCGTACGACCTTGGATATTGAGCTCGATCTATTTCCAAGCTCGCCTCCTCCCACGATTTTGCGATAAGAATTACCCTGACTCGTCGTAATGCTCCTAAACAAGAAAAAAGAAAACAATATACTTTCAGATAAACATACACATCAGGAACGTTTATTAACTGATCGATAATAAAAAAAGAAAATAACTTTTATAAATAAAATGCGAGCGTTGAAAAATATAATACAATAAAAATATTAAATTGAATTAATTATATGTACATTTAGTAATTCTATGTAGAATTACTATTTACTAATACATGAAAGATTTATGCGTTGAGTAGTGAGTGAATGTGAAATGTAGGTTTGAAGCAAAAAAAAAAAATAGACCATTAACGCAACGATAAAGATCCTCACAGCAGATCGTAATCCCGTTAGATTCTCGAGGGACAACAACCAGGAGGAGTTCCCGAAGAGGTCCGCTTAACACGGCGGCATTCAAGGCAATAAGCGACGTCTACGAGCGATATAGGGTGAAAGAAAGGGAGGGACAGAGAGAAAGCAAGCTAAGTGGGGTGCCGTTGACCGCACGGAAAACCACCCCTGGTCAGCACAAACTCGCAAAGCAAAAACAACAGGGCTGTGCTCTCTCATCTCATATATCCAATTTTATTTTTTTTCCATCCCTTTGTCTATTGTCGAATGTGGACATGTAATAGTGAACGCCCCCTGAAAGATTGAATTAAAAAAAAATATTAATACACAATGACAAAGAAATAATAATTCAAAATTTATTCTTTAATTATTTTTTAATTATTGTATATATACATTATATAAAATAAAATGATAGGATTATTTATACAGCAGGTATATTCATGAGAGTTTATGAGATAGAATAATCGAGTTGAAAGGATTCATAAGGTAGATATAATGAGAAGTTGAAGAGGGCGCAAAAGAGAAAAGAACTGGTCCGCAGGCAATCAGTTGATGAGGAGAGATGCATGATGATGGGTCAGTCATGTACAGTTATGGTCTTTTTAGTTGAAGCTCACGGGGCTGAAGTGAAGAAGTCTTTCGGTTGGGTTTAGGACAAAGGTATTTAATACGCTAATGAACAATTTTCCAACCCTTGAGATTATTCGCGTTGTTGGTTATTAGTCAGGTGATATATAAATTCACGAAAGAGATAATTATGAATGAATAACGCTTTCCATACGTTGACCCTTTAATTCAAGTATAAACATAAAAATTATTCTCCATAATACAATCGGATTGATCTTAGATACTTATATGTATATATGTTAAATCAACGACGTGTTACCAGATAGGATCGTTTAAAGGGTTCAAGTATGGCAATCACGAGTAAAATGTCAATTTGAAGTCTTGCGAATGAAATGGCAGTCTCTCTGCAAGTTTTGTTCGTCCCTGTACGGTTCTGGCAATTAAGGACAAATCGCATGTAACAGCTGAACATTAACTCGGCAGCGCAACCCTTCATTTACTCGGCCGTTAGCCGCGAACCAACCCCTGTCCCATATACTCAATCCCACTTACGATCCACCACCATTGCCCATTCCATTTTGATTTCTCATCTAAATACGACGCGTCATGCGGATGTGCACTTGCAATTTATTTCATTCGTCGTATCTTTAATAGAGATATTAAAAAATGAAATAAAATAATAAAAATTATAAAAAAATCAAAACACGTATTGTCTTATCGCTGATAGACGACACAAATTATCACGATTTTTTTCCACCTCTTTTTATTTTTTAACAACCCCTAGTGGATGAACCCTCTGCCTCACTCCACCCTATTTCACGGCCACCAAGTGGCTTATCTTTAGCGTTTGGTAAGCTTCTGCTGAGAGTAACTACCCAGGAGATATCGACTCCTCTGCATATGTATCAACTCTCTTACTCGATACTCGATAAAGAGACGAAACGAAAATCCATGCCATATCCGCCCTCCACTGATTCCATTCCCTCTGCACTTGGCTTCATCCTTATGCCAGTAAAACTGACATGAACAAAAAAATCTTAGAGAAAAGAACAAAAAAAAAACATATATGAAAGCAGTTGGGGCATTTCTCACGAAGTTTCATAGTCTTTTATTCACAAAAATGTTTGTAAATATTACTTTTTGTAGTGAGAGAATGTGATATAAAATTGTGGAAAGGGGCAGTTAAGGGGGTAGTTGTATATTCTATTTTTTTTCTTCCTTCAAGTAAAAGCTTTTGGTCCTTGAAGCCACACCGTTTTCCACGCCCGATAGTGACACGTGATGTGTTATAACATTGGAGATATTTCCACAAAACAAAATGAAAATAAACATCACGCATGTAGAGATGTTTTATCCTCCAACTGTCATCATATATTATTGTATTATATATATTGTATATATATTTACTCGTGATAGAAAAGATGCATGTACTATAATAGCGCGAGTACTGACAACAAAACAAGTATTGTTCCTTTCATTTTTGGAACATGCAAGATATATAACTGTTGGTCCAAGGTCTATATAACCCACTTTGTATCTTCATTTTCTGTGTATTCGCCCTCGTATCAGCCCATCCCTTTCAACGCTACTATTGCTGACGACGCAAAATCACCCCTGCAAAACTATGAAATAAAAAAAAAATAAAGACGATAACGAAAACGATGAGAATGGAAAATATAACACATATGTATAACTACAAATACGATTATTTTTTTCTGATCGTGAATATTATTCTTAACACAATCGTCAACTTTCATTCAAATGGAAACCAATAATCGGTAGAAAAATAAAATAAAAACAATGCATTTGATATTCGATGGGGAAAAATAAGAAATAAAATAAAAGAAAAAATAAATAAAAAACAAAAATTGAATAAAACAAAAAATCGTGGAATATTTAAAAAGGGCGACGTGTGATATACGTATATATATATTGGAGTATGAGGAATAAAATTCGCTTTTGCCAATGTACCAAGTTATTTCATCGCGGGAACGATAATGCTCAGTCACCACCACCATGACGTAGATTCCCCCCGATGGTGGAAAAACAAAACCGTAGTTGAATGCCTTCTGCATAGACAGGAGAGCCACGAGCGGGTTGATATGGTATAGGGTGAAACAGTACGCGATAGAACTGATGGTTCGGGGGGGTGGTGGAAGAGACACACGATGCGTGGCAGACAGCGGGCCAAACTGGCTGTTCGCTGGTGCGAAGAGCAGGAAGAGCGAGAGCATTTGCATGTGACGATCGTCGAGGTGGAAACGATACCCTATGTCTCTCTTGATACCAACCCCTTTTATCATCGCTTGAGATTTCACATATTCTAAAACTAACATAAATAAACAAACCATATTGTCTACCAGTATCTAATTTGATTATTTAATTTCATAAATACATAAATTAATATAAAGATATTTCACATTTAAAAACAAAATATTTTATTTATATTTGTATATATAATTTTTATATATTTTTTTTTCTTTTTGTTTTTTAAAGCTTAAAAGTAACTTTTGGGGTTTGAAATTACGTGAGAATCGAAAATTATAAAATTAACGCGGACGCAGCAGTTACTTAGGGCGACTTAACGAATATAGATTAAAAGTTGTTCGGTCGGTGGTGGTGGGTTTGAGTTTTTAGGGGATGACTGAGTGCGGGGGTTTGGAAGCCCACAGCGTGGGTTCAGTTAGCCGTTGGTGAGGTTCGGCATGACCGAGGGAATGGTGTGTTTGTATTTTAATGAGGGGGGGAGAGGGAGCTATGCTAATCTTCACAGCGCGCCGTATTCCGTACCCTCCTCCCTCTCTATTAACCTACCCCTCGTTGTCTCGCTTACACTTACAGTTTTTCCATTTCGCGAACGTGGCCGCGTGTGGCGCAAGGAGTAACGCTAGGAGAAATCACACTGGTAAAACTATATTCGCAACGGTTTTATACCATTTTCTAAAAGAATGACAGGGGATGAGTGTCGTAATAAATTCACACTTCATTCATGTATTTGCAAATTTTAAAAGGGTAACGGCAGGCCCAACAAGCTTCAATTCGCTTCAATACTTTAATATCAAAACTTTCATTTATATATAAATATTTTAAATTTTATAAATTAAACGAACAAAATATATTTATTTAAATATTTATAAATTTTTATTTTATTTAATTTGACTGTAAACAACATCAGAGATGTTGCAAAAAATAAATTATATAGACATATTTATATATATATATCCGACTGTTATGTTGGGGTTGGTATGAATAAAGGGGGACGAAATTGCGTCGTGAGAGAGGGTCGAAAACACCATTTCATCCCCCTATACGTAGCACACGCTTGACCCACTGCCATAATTTAACCAATCGATAGTTAGCGTTTGCATGTGTAGCCGTTTGCAAGTGGAATAATCGATATTACCTGTGCGCACGATGCAGTAGATGGGAGTGCGATATGTTTTTTGTATATTAACTTGATTGGCGAATATGATATTTTATTTTTATTACAAATGAATACGAAGAGACATAGATAGTAGTAGTAAATTGAGAGCGAGGAAAAATAGTGTGGCAAAGAGAGTAAACAAATGAGTACAACAATAATTCGATTGAGTTGGGATATATACATTATACATATGGATGTATGTATATGTATTTACACATCACTAGACAGATACTTATATCTATTTATTTATATCCTAAATATAAACATAAATGTATATAGTCGCGGTATTAAAAGTTGTTTGGACATATTATCGTAACAGAATTTATATATCTCGTATTTATTAGCTGTGTGATCAGTGTATAAACAACAAGGATATTATACCAAGTATCGTAAAGTTCACCACCCCACATTTCCATGAAAAATATTCCGATAATTAAATTCTTATTCCTGAAACGTTTTTTTCAATTAATAATTTTATTCTCTTTTCCTATCTCTTTGTAGGTTTATTTATATATTCATTGTCGATTTTATTTTTTTTTTGTTCTTTTAATTATGGCCAACTCGACGTTTGTGTTAATCATTTTTATATTTATTCGATTTACAGATGGACAAATTGGCGGATGAAGAGATGAAGAAAAAAAGAAAGAAGAGAAGGGGAGTGAAAAAACGTAACTGAACGTGATATTGGTGTTGAAATTCCTGAATACAGAGGGGTGATAAAGGGCTGGGATTAGAAGGTGAGTCTGTGTGTGATGTATTCGATGGAATGTTGACAAAAATTTCAACCGATTTATATCACGATGAACAGAGCGTAACTCCACTGGATTGGTGAAAATTATTATGCTACTCTCTATCTTTCTCTGTCTCTTGTTCCCCCGTTGTTCTTTTATCACTTTTTTTTTTTTTTTCCAACACCGCCTTCCGGCAGTAAAGGCACTGTTCGCTTCATATCGATATGTATATTTTCAATATCGAGACAAAACGATATAATCCGTATTTAATTGGAAAACTTCATTTTACTTGCGCTCGAGCGTGTAATCCGTGAAATAATTCTGTTCCGAGCATCAGATGTAATCTTAACAAAAAAGAAAATAGAAAAATAAAAGAATAAATAATCTCTCCGCGTGATAGAAAAAAAGAAAGTAAAAATTCACCAGTTCATATAAAATTTATTTTGATAGAATTTTGAATTAAATGAAACAAAAGAGAAAAAAAAAAACCAAAACAAAAAGCAAAAAGTAAAAAGAAGTAATTTATAAAAAGTATTGTCAAGTTTATTCTGTTTTTGTTTTTTTTTTTTTACGATAGTTTATTGTACGTATCACACAGTATATGAGTGGGATTAAATTTAAAAAGTTTTCAAGTGTATGAGTTGTAACGTGCGCTATATAATATAATAACATCGCTGAGTGTATATACAAAGTTTGTAAACAAGTCGAAAGAGACAAACCTTGGGCCTGCGATGTCGTATACGACTTTGTTTATACTCTCGGACAGTTTGCTGCAATGTCGACGATGTTGTGCTTGGCTGTCAGTATCACGTCATTCATCGCGCGATGAGAACGATGATTAACCTTGTGCGACGCTGGAAAATAACACAGCTCCTTTTGCTTTGTCTCTGTATTATTGTGATGGAAACAAGAGAGTGCAAGAAACAGAGAAGGAGAAATGAAAGGACTGGGAAGCAATGTAAATGCGTAATTTTGCCATGACACGGTAGTTTCATCAAGAGAAAGACTGCTGCGAGCACAGTGTGGATGTAGAAGAGAAGGAGATTATATAGAAATATATATTCTCAATCTGCTCCACCCCCATAATATATATCCAACGTTGTGACTGTTATTCAGTCTCACCAACCGTTATTTCGGTCGTTATATAATTATGACGGATATGCCATATGCCCGCCCGGCGATTCGATTATAAATATTTCATTGCATTACGCTTCATAAATTTCTCACGATGTTTTAAGGCACAAAATTTTCTGTATAGTGGCGATGAAGAGAATTCGTGTGCGTGGTAGTTTAAGAGTTGAATTCAGGTTTATTTTTCTCGTGTGTACTAATGTAAATATATTTATTGTGTGACAAGTGCCAGTAAGATTAATTTTACTTCAGTAAAAATAAATTATTATTGATTTTGTGAGGCAAGATTAAAGTGGATGTGCGCAATGAATGAATATTTTTCAATTGTGGAGAGGAAATTTTTATGCAGGGATCATCCACATTATGGTGAGTTAATATACATTTTTTTTTATTTTATTTAATAGATGTTTTTTATTTTATTGGAAATTGATCGAAATAAATTTGAGGTGAATTATTAATGGTTTTGAATAATGTGAGAAAGAAAAATAAATCGACGCTGCTGATGGTGCGATGTCATGGACATTACGTCAAAGATGAAAAGAACAATTAAATAGTGACAATCGTTGGAATTTAATTGTAGGGTTTGGATGAGGAGCTAAGGGAGTAAAATGCGACCCCTTTTCCGGCAATAAGGAATTCTCGCAAATACTTTAGAAATGTTAAAAAGGCCTTGTGATCTTTTCACCTCATTCTACTTTTTCTCTCATTTTCTCTTCATGCATTGACAGTGAATAAATGCCAACCCTTAAGAATATTTTTAGGCATGAGACCCAATGAATGTCAAAGACTTTTTTCGTGTCATTTGTTACGATCTCTTCGAGAATAATAATTAAAATTCGTCTCAATCTCACGCATTATTATTTCAAGTTAACAAGAAAAATTAGAAAAAAAAAAAAATTATCTCCATATCTTAGGTAGATAATCGCAATTGGTTTTTGACTAAAGATTTTTTTTTCCCTTCAATACTGAAACAAAAAAACAAATTCATTCTCAATACTTGTAAATTGCAATGAAACATGCAATCTTGAAGCACTCTTTCTTTGAATTTTTTGCAATTTTTTTCTTCTCCATGTTTAATGTTTTTTTATTTCTTTCGGGCCATTGTGAAGCGCTCACGCTCATCGTCCCGGTTAATGGGCCTTGGCTATCTTGCTCGTTAGTCGAATCCTCATGTTAAATCCTTACACGTCATCCCCCTCGTATTTTTCTCTTTATTTTCCTAGTTCATCTATACACATACTTCCAACACATATTTTCACTTTGGCATATATAACGCAATTATAAGCTGTAATTATTGTTGAGAGTAGAAAAAAAAACCGGTAAAAAAAAAAAAAAGTCCGCGACCTGGGAAACAATGACGCGAAAATAGCTTGAATGGAGGTTGAGGCATTGGATAGGGTTGATTGTAGTGCGACTAGAATCACCAGCAAAAACACTCTTGCGTTTTGCGACTCGGAGTCCTTTGTGAATACGAAAATAGGGTTATGTAGTATACATATAGGCCTGCTATGTGTCGAGGTCATTCTCTTTTCATTCGCTTTCGTCTCTTATCCCCCCTGTTGTTTTAGCTTCTTTTCCAATCTTCACCTCGCCACGCAACCCCTTTGCGGTCTTTTCGCATAACCAACTACTCTCTGTAGTGGCGGGGTTGCAAATAGTCAGCTCCTTCGTTTCTTTTTTACTTTTATCATGACCATTCGGTGTTATCGTCGTTGACAACCAAAATCTTCATGACATGAATGTTCGTGAAATTATTATTATTATTTTTTTTTCCGTCTCTACAATGCTGTTGGCGTTCGTTTGCATTAATTTAATCAGCATACTGGCGACACATTGTATAAATATTATTATTGTCATTATTATTTTTATTATTGTTCATAAATATTCATCATTGTGCAATTTAATATCGAGAGTCAGAGCAAACTATAATACCTAACAGCGTGCGCAGCAGGGGGGATGGGCATGATGAAGAAAAGTTTTTCATCTGAGAAGTTTTCATCCGAGAAACAATTGACATTTTAATATTATGCACAATGGAAATATTTAGAATGACGATTTTATAAAAATTATTTTATTACGTTATTGAATTTGGAGGTTTATATAAGTTGATTGAGATGTGTGACGTTGGAATATTAAATTAGAATTTTATATATTTTTTATTTATGTATAGTACTTGAAAATATATTATGCAATTTTTTTTTAAATTCGTATTGACGAATTAATTTTAAATTATTTTTTTTTACTATACTTGTTTAAACTATTAAAATTTATTAGCTTGTGAATTGTTTTTTCATGGGGTTTTAAATATATATGTATATGCACATAATTATATTAAGGGAGAAAGCTTTCATATTCTGTCGTTCGGTTTGAATTATTTATTTATTAATATAGTTTTATAATTAGTAGAAAGTATGGCAACAATTATTCCGTTGGAAAATAAATTGTTTTATTAGAAGTTTCGGGATATTTTTTTTTATGTGATATGTTAGATATGTTGAGGTAGAGGATAAATATTGTGTTAAAAATTGCGAGCAATTTTATACACCCTGCGAAATATTTAATTAGTGTGAATAATCTGCAAATCTGTGGTATTGAAGTTTTTTTTTTTATTATTTTTTCGCTGCCTTTAGACAAAGCTGTGATGTGTCATATTATTTTACACACATATTGGAAAGTATACTTAGGGTACATGAACTCTTGATATCATAATTTAATTAATAATCGATTATATGATTTTTTAGTTATCTTGTGTTTATTAATATATCCAGTTGTAATTAGAGCATGCATAAATAATTTAACATAAAATGAAGATGAGATTTAATCGATATTTAAATGATATCGCATGTAAGAGAAATTTATGGAAAACGTCATATTCATCAAGTTATTCGAACCTGCTTCATAATTTATTCAATGACAGATCTCAAATAATTTTCCGATGATATTTGCATTAAATATTTTAGCTGTTTGGCAGTAACTATTTGAACATAACAAATTAATTAATAATAAATGCCATTTTTAAAGGATTAATTTTATTACAATGAAATGTAAATCTGTATAAAATCAAGTGAAAATTAATTTATTACAATTTTTTATTTGTTTCATTCATTTTATATCATTTTATGAATTCTAATATAGTTGGTTAAATCATCGAGGCAACTAAGACAATATTTCCTCGGTGATTTTAATGTTCTGCCCGATCGCGGTTGGCTCCGCAAAGCCGCGTAAAATAATTTATGATGAAAATACGCATTAAACTACGGGACTCATCCTTAAAACTACTGTTTTAACGTGCAAAAGCGTAGCTGGGTGTGTGTAAAAACATATCCAAACACTTTATGACAAGTGCGAGTTCGTTCGATGAGGTGGAAAAAATATTCTCATGTAGAGGGTGTTCTTGACAAGATTGCGGGAAAAATTGAGCTTGCCTCTACTGTCCCTCTCCTCCTCTTCATTCCCTCCTCTTCTCAAACCATCAACGACTAATGCCGCACCCCCCTCAATGTAATGCCTAGAGAATAGATCCTCTTCTCACTCATGCGAGTCATGATGTGCTTTTCTTCGACAAGAGAGCTCGGTAATCCTGCAATTTGTATTTATTTCCCTCTCAACACTTTTTTTTTTTTTTTTTTTTTCATACTCTATCCTCCCCACCACCAAGGACTTTAGTAACGATGAAAAATTCCTACCCTTCATACGCGGTATAGAAGACATTCTCCGACCAAATTCCCAACGCACCCTCTCAATTTATTTTTTTTCTTGCAAGCTCATACGCGAGCTTTGTATAACAAATTTAAATTTGATAAATATATTTATTTTTTGACTAGGCTTTAAACCCGTTATGAATAAAAAAAAAAAGAAAATTATTAATTAAATTGACTGTACGAGCTTGATATATAAAGATTTGGAAATTTTCATTAATTATTTGGGCTGAGGCAGGCGATTAATAGCAAATTTTTCTAGCAGTCCAAATGGGTGTATGTTGGCCGATGAATGAGAGGGTTGCAGGGATTTTTCTGTAGGAGCAATTAATAATTTTTGAAGAGCCAAACGGGTAAATCGCCATGAATATGTGTATAGCGTTAGCCATCTTATTACGTCGCCGGGTGCTTGTCTCATCAATTTATCGGAATTTCCTCCCTCATGACCACTCGACTGGTTTCATTTACAGTGGTATTGAAAATTAATAGACATTATTTTTCATCCTGCTGTATTGTAATTATATTTATATTTTATACTCTTAGCTATTAAAAATTTCGTAAATTTATTCTCATATTTCACTTCCGGACAGATAAAAGAAAAATCATATCATCCATAGATGAATTATTCTAACTTAATTCGTACTAAACTAATTATGTTTAAATTCATTAATATACATGATAACACAAGAGACAAAGAGAGTGTATTTTGTGTCTTGTAGTATACGTACATTGTGATTTCTATATGATTATGCCATTGACTCAAATACAGTGTACAGCTCACTTGGACTTGCCATCTCAGAGTTGTCTCATCCACTAGTTTTCGTCTACCCCTCGATAGCCCAACCTCTACATGCGGGCATTTCTATTATACAATTAGAGAGAAGCTTGGTGGAATTTCTAAGGGAAATTCCCGGACAAGGACAAGAGGGAAAGGCCCAAGGTATATCGCTATCGGACATGACAGAACATGCCCGTCCGACACACCCTTTCTTCGTTCGAACTCATACGGTTTCATGACAAACCATACCACCACCGCCATCGTCATCACCTCCCCTATTTCATCCAGAGTACACTATCCTCTTGGTCATTGCCTTATCTCAAAACACACATCCTTACTGTTTTCTCATTTATAAATAAAAAAGTGCTATCAAATTATGTACATCTCCTGGACCAATGTATAACTATAATTTTGTTTTTATTAAAAAGTCAAGAATCTTTACGAGAAATAATTCATATGGAACTGATGCTCTTTCTTATGAATTGATGTATGGATGGATGTTTTTTTTTATGTGGATGTCTAATTTTATATTTTTCTTTACTCTATAAATGAATTTTGATATTTTATTGGATTATATCTTATAATTTCACGTTGTCTATATACAATGAAATTGTTAGATATGTGTATATATATAAATGACAGAGTTGACATGTGAGCTATTAAGATATCGATAATGGTCAAAGATAACTATAGAATATATAATATTCATCGGAAAATACGAGAATGAGATATGTTTAAATTAGAATACTATATGGAATGGATAACGAAGAGTGACAGATACTTGAAATAATTTTCTTGGAGATCGTTTATTGTTTTCAAGTTGCAGAAATTTCTCGAATTTATAGGGGTAGCTTTTGTGCATGTATTATCCTCTTTCTTTTGCTACGGTTGTTCCTTCATCATCACAACTAATCAAATCAGATTATTTGTCACATGTGCGGGTTGATTCTAACAAAGCAATTCCACACATTTTCGTTATTCGTTGTCATGTTTAACAGTTTGTTACGAAATTTTAGCGAGAATAGAAGTGAATATGAAATTTTCTGCACTTTACATTTGATGTCTTTGGGCGTCTTGTAAATTTCTATTCCGCCTACATGAATATATATTTGCCTTGATCTCATTTGACCCATTAGTAGGGGTTGAAAAGGACGCAACGAGGGGTGGAAGGATTGCCGACCATCGTCGTGAATCTCTCTCGTCTTACGTTAATTTAATAGAAGGGACGCGTGCTGCCCTTAACCAACCCCATCGTTGGTAAGATACGTCGGTTTGGGCAACGGGGGTAGTTATCCAACATCTTAACCCCTTTAACCTACCCG
Organism: Microctonus aethiopoides; assembly: GCA_030347275.1. Classification (NCBI taxonomy): domain Eukaryota; kingdom Metazoa; phylum Arthropoda; class Insecta; order Hymenoptera; family Braconidae; genus Microctonus; species Microctonus aethiopoides. The sequence continues at coordinate 1,226,174 of JAQQBS010000002.1, read as the reverse complement.
ACCATGTTCTCAAGATTCAATGCTTGTTATATACATGCATAATACATCGAAGCTGCGGTTATATCCCGAAGATTAGAGGCCAATATCGGCGTTCATTGAATCGCGATTATTAATTCGACATCAAATATTTAAGGGATGATGATTTAAGGGGAATAATATTCACATGGGGACAAACAAATATATTGTTTCAATATACGCGACATGTTCGCCATCCCCTTAAAGCTTGAGTGAAATCCACCGTCCAGTCGGTGGATGGAAATAGAGTAAGGGGTGGCTTTTCCGATGGAGAATCACAATATGAAAGGGGGAGAGAGGGAGGTTTGTGGCATTACCAAGTTGGCGTGAGGAAGAGAGTTCGAAAGAGAGCAGAAAATCGAAATGGAAGCTGGACAAGGCAGCATTATAAAGGAAACATAAATAAGACAAATAGGGGTGACTCGATGGACAATAGAAAAATATCGAATGTACCAAATGCTCCATAAATCGGAGGGTGGTTCGCGATTTTGGGGGAAGGATAGAGTGAAGGAGGGAGAGATGAAACTGTCCACTTTTGCAATAAGTCGTACGATCTTTTTATGTTCCAACGCGCGATCTCTCCCTTTTTTTTTTTTCTCTTTCATCTTCCCCGCTTCCTATTTTACTTCTTAGAAAAATATATATTTCTGGTTTGTTGTGAACATTACTAGTTTGCCATTCTTCACTCCACCATTAGTTTCCCGTATTTTCTACCGATACAATAGTGACAGGGATTTTCACGTTGACACGCGAACACATTGGAATATAACGGAAGGGTTGTACTAGTGGGGGGGTGGTTGGTTGAAAAGGATTTTGTCGTGTATATATACGAAGCGCTAGAGAATTCCCAGGTTTACGTTTACAGTCTTAACTACAAATTCGACAGAGTTACCGAGGCATAAGAGGGTGGATTGTGTCTCGCAAGGGTGGTTAGCTGCGTGCGAAAGCCAATTCACCCCCCTACTCCCGCACCTTCTTTGCTAGTGCCTTCTTCCTTCCAGCCATCGTGCCTCGTTTCTTCCAGTTGTTAAGAAGTCCCTCCGGGCTAATTTTCCTTCTCGCTCTCGTGCAAAGATGGTCGTTTTATCCCTTACCACCCCCTTACTAACCTCCAATTTCTTGGACCGATTTCACGTTTATCATTCTCTCCCTATTTGCTCTCGTGCAAAAACTACCAACCTGTATGTGCTCGTATCGTAAAGGAATAAAAAAACATTATTTTTTTAATCTAAACAAGAAAAATATGTCTATTAATAATTTGTTTTAATGGTTGAAAATTTTATTTTATTCATTTTATAAGGTCTTGCTTTTTTTTCGTACTTGTTCATAGAGTCATTTGGCATTGTTCAGATGAGCTTTTGAAGCAATATACGAGCGCTTAATATTATTTATATCGTGGAAATATTTACCGCTAACAGCTGCCAAAACAAAACAAAGCAAAAAAAAAAATTATGAGAATGAATAACAAAAATAAAGGACTCGCGGCGCAAATGTAAACGAGATGCTGTATCTGTGTTTTGAAACCCCTCGTTTACTTTTTATGTGAGTTCATCAGCAAATACACTTGTCGGCAGTATCATGGAGGAAAGGGATGAGAGGTTGCTTATTGCGACGAGTAGTTTGATTTATTAATTATAACTCTTGCAAATATATACACATATATTCATATTCAACTATCTGTAAGTAACAGAAATAGATATATGGTTGTATGTGTGTGTGTATTCCCTTGTTTTTTTTTCATCATTGAAAAAAAGAGATGATTCATTTCAAAAATCAAAAATCAAAAATAAACAATATTACAATTTAAATTTTTACATGCACACATTTATTTATTTCTTTTTCTTTCGCTTTCGTTCATTTCATTCAGTAGATGATGGCAAAAAAAAAAAAAAAGGTCTTGAAGCTTTTAAAGAAACATTATCGTTGCCACCCCCCGTACTCCCTTTGCGTCTCTGCTCTGCTTGCCCTTGCCATCCGAAGCGGGTAAACTTCGAGATAAATGTGACACCTTTTATCGTCCATATAATAAATACCGCCGCTTCATCTATAAAACAAACGACCCTACCCAAAACTAGGGAGCACCCACCCCCTTCTGCCCCACATTTCATAAGTACAAAAAAATTTTTTTACCTTAGAAAGAAAATATTGTTTTCAATTTCAATTTATTTCTGATTTTGAAATATTATAATAATTAATCAATACATAATTTTTATATTATCTCACAGTACTTTACAAGGAAAATTTAATTATATAAATAATTATTTTTATTATCAAGGAATTTCGCATAAGATAAACAAATTACTCACAATTGTTGTATACCACATTCTCAATTTGTCCTACTATACTATTTCACGTTCATACATCCAGTTGCCACCTACCCTCTTTGTTTTACTCTCTAACCTATCCCTATCCTATACTACATATCGTCCTTATAGTAGTTTAGAGTAGAAGATATTGCCCGCAGTGGCGCGCCTTGCTAATGACCCGACGCCTCCTCGGATACTGGCAATTGCTTAAATATAGATTAAATACGAGTACAGGCAAGTAGGAAAGCTCTAGTTAACTGTACATATAGGGATGGTATGGAGAAATGAGGTGGGAGGGGATGAGTATGAGACAGGAGAAATGGAGACAACCCCTCGTGTGGCAAACGAGAAGGCCATAAATCGCGCGATAATTCGCGCTCTGTGCGAGACACGCCGGTTGTTCGAATAATTATATCCCTCTAGCGCGATTGTATTCCTCGCGGGAAAATAAAATCACTTCAAACTTGTGTGTGTACATTTATATGTATGTGTATTTAGGGTGGATATGATATTTGTTCCCTTAAACATTCCAAGGCAAAAATCATAAAGATATTGTCTTGGATATTTAATGATTAATCAATTGTTTGGTTATTATATTATTTTAATGAAAATAAATGTTTCCTTAAAGCGATATAAAAATTACAAGAGAAAAAGAGATCTGATTTTAATAAATTCCCTGGTGATGGTCGACGGGTTAAATAAGTTAGTCGGTGCGAGTTGAGAGTCGACAGTGGCGCCAGGGGACCGGTGAGAAATATTAAACAGTCTTGTTTTCCCGTAAATCAGTGTGAGATTCTCCCCTCAAAATTTTACAATGCAGTTCTATGAACAAATGATATATTTCTGTTTTTTTTTTTTCCCTCCACAGAGGAAATTTGTTTCTTTTTTCATCCCTTAAATATCTTGTAATGTAATAATAATGTTTTTTTGTCTTGTAAGAAAAACAGCTATACCTTTTTTGTAGCCTGACTACTTTAAACCTAACTAATGTCTCTCTCATTTCCTTGCTATCCTTTTGGTATCATGGGCCTGTATAGGTATATACGATATATTCTGCATCCCTCCGGATATTCTCATCGTTCGATCGTACCGTGGATGGAGGGTTGAAGGTTGATAGGGATGAGTAACATTGGAAATCTTGTATACATATACGTAGCGATGACAGAGCGAGAGGTGCGATCAATTTCCACTAACGGCTTCGTCACAATTTCGTTGAGGATTAGACGACTCTTAGAAAATATACTATATACTGTATATATAGCTACGTATCGTACGATAGGGACTCGAATTGATATAGATATATGTGAAAAAGGGCGCGTAAAGGATTTGCGTCTAATTCACAAAAAATAACACAGTGAGTGTTCGTGACTCGTTAATTTGCTATTTATTATCATCCTTTATCCAGTTTTTGTTTTGCTGTATATCTTACAATTGAATCTATTATCTCATAAATTATCATCATATTACAGAATGAAAGTAAAAAAAAAAATTACAATGACATGGCATCTACTTGATAGAAATATCTTTAACAATAATTATTTTTCAAGAAATAGGAAAATAATATGTTCTCTTGTCTTGAATGAAAGTTTTATCGTATAGATGGTGGTTGTCCCCTTGTTCAAGAGACTGTAGGGATTATGAGGCTTTGCGAGGATATCAATTATAACCAGAAACAGTTATGCTCGCGCATCGAGACTTGGTACTAGTATAAGTAGTAGAGTAGTAGTAGGAATATCAACCCCTTTCGTGCATTCTAATCCTATGTGAATTATATTATTTTCACTGTTTTGTTTACTCAATAATAATGTAATCGTTTACTTGATTCTCTCATTTCACATGAATTTGCGGAGAACTTTATGACATTGGCAAACATTTAAATCGATTGATTAAATAATCTAGGAAAATTATAAATATTATTTATTCATAAACTAATTTACTTTTTTTTTTTTTGTGTTTATTGCGTTATTAAAATGAGTATGAGCAAAAGAATGAGACGTGTTGTATGATACTCACGGTACCACTCTTAACTCAACACCCTTATTCAGCCAGTTATGCTCTTTAGTACACGCGATGGGAGGTAAAAGTGTCCTATTATGCAAATGTACAAGATGAAATTGCCTGGACCTGAGTGTGATCGTTCCGAGATGACCCTACTCAGAGGTGCATTTATACCAACTGCAGGGGATGAGACATAGGGTTGTGATAGTATTAGGAGTATGTTGTCCATTCACCACGTACAAATGAACGTATATAAACGTATATTAAAACTTGAATAAAAAATACAATTGCATTCACAAAATTTTTTATCATTTTCTGTTTATTTGCCAGTTCAACAATTTGGACGACAACAAATGAAAATCATAAAACTACCCTCTCATTACATTCGCTCGATGATGTCAACGTAATATCCCTGAACACGCTTTAAATAGTTTTACATGTTTACAATTACTGTTGAGCAAGTGGTGTCCAGTGTTACACAGTGTCTATCTCTGATAACAAACACGAAAGTATCGATCATCAGCTAGTGTAAATGGGGTAAACGAATATTGTTGGATATCTTCAATCGCATTCCGTTATGTGTACATTGTCATTAATGTTAATATATTTAATTCAAAGAATTTTATACATACTTAAATGAAATTAAATAAAAAATTGTTTCCAAGAAGGATTTTTATTTTTTACATTTCCGGCAATATAAATAGTCGAGTTGAATGGAAGGTATCAGCAATCGATTGCATGATATATATATATATACATAAAGTATTCATATAATAGTTTCAATATATTCTGTACACTGTACCAAACTTGTTCGCATAGAGTTTGACCCGGTGGTATCAGGTTGTGTGGACTGAAACGACCTTTTCTCTCATGCCCATTCTCAACACCATCATCACTTCACCTTCCCTTTGCTTATGGATGAGTTGAAGGGGATAGATGTGAGGGGAAAAGGATGGCTGTTATCGATGCTCAATGTTACACTTTGCGCCACAGGTCACTTTAGTTATTGTTCGAGTGCCAACAAACCGTGAGACAACATACAAACAAACAGATACCACGCAACAAACTGGGTGGGTTTATTCCAAGTTTGACGTTTCACAAGTTGTTACTATATATTTGTAGTATATCTATACGTATTTATACAGAAAGTTTGGTTTCTTACGACACTTGGTACTCCATACAATCATGAATAATACCAACATTGATAAATGCTTTCGGCATTTCACCAAAAAAATAAAAAAAATAATAATTTAATGGTAAAAAAAGATTATTTATTTGCTTAAAAAATGGAATAATATTTGAATGTTTATGATAACGATAAAAAAAAAAATTACTATGGGGTGAGTGCAATGCATGAGTTTATGTACAGGTATATATACAATATAAAAATAGAAATGTATATACGTATTTAAAGAACATAGCGAATATTGCGATCACAGAGTTACGATGTACAACATTGACAATGAGAGGGAAAGAGAAAGAAAGAGGAAGAAGGGAGGGAGTTGCATATAGCGTGCGTACAAATGCGCCGACGCAGTAGCCGCGTGACTTTGGCGCTCAGAGGTTTTCGCGGCGGAGTAACTCGAGGTGCTGCAGAGTCGCGACGGCAGCCACCGGCGCGCGAGGCATACACGCACCCGGTTACACACTTTTCCCCTTTGTTTTCCGGTCGTACGTAAAAATATTGAGCATTAAACATAACGATAAATTAAAAGCAAAATATAATAGCATCAATAATTATCGGTAAATTAGAGACAAGATAATATTGCTGCGAAAAAAAAAAAAATAACGCGTTAATGTTTTTTTATATTATTAATTAATTATTGAGAAGAAAAGTCAATGAATAATTTTAGAAGAAAATTTAGTGGTGAGGGTTATCGTTGTAATACCCTGTAAACACGTGGCTTCGGCGCACGCGGCTAACATTGACTGGGGGTGGAGAGAGGGCGAGAAAAGAGAGAAGGGATAGGGGGTGGGACAATAACGAAAAGAATAGAAAGATATATTATCATATAAATAGATAAATTTATAGAGAGAAAGAGACATTAAATCGAAAAAACAAATATAATTTATTTATTTATTTATTTATTTATTTTTATTATTCTTAAACTATACGAGCTTGAGAGGATCTTCAAGAACGGACGAACGAGCGACGCTTCGTGAAGGTGATTCCGCGAGGTGGGATATGCTGGAGCCACGCTGGAGACCCGTCCAGGTAGAATGTTCATCATCATGTCCAATCAACATCCAAGCATTGCACACAGCACCTTTATGACTTTATGATGCTCACTGTTATGTCTCTCTGTCTCTTTCTCTCACTTACTCCATTTCTCACTGTCTATTATCATCTTCATGGTTGTCTTTCCCTCTTTTACATTCTCTCTTTTACCCTTCGCATCGCAGCACTCTTTGTTTATATGTATTTATTTTTTTTTTAATTTAATAAAATTGTCATGATGACTTTTTGTTTGCATCCTCATTCTTTTTGCAGCTTTATTGTTTCATGGTAGTTTTATTCTTGAACTCTTAGTGTTGTAATATAGTTTTGTATAATTTCTAGCACTTAATTTATACAATGTGATAGAGTGAATATATTTAGAGAAAATCTGTCCATTATTGAGTGGATAAATTCATTCAGTTTAATTTTTTTTACACATCATTTAAAGAACATACATCTGCACTTTGCAATTAAACCTCAATGCAATTTATCAATATTGAATCTATTATTTTATCGGTATATTTATATATCAATGATGTGTGTGCTGATATATATTTGTAGATAAATGGTATATAGGGTATATTTGTACACACTTGTACGTCAATAGAAATGAAACAAATATTCAGAATGAGAAATGAGGTATAGTTGAGTATACAACAATATGCTATTTCTATTTTCAGAAATTCCACAATCGATTTTATACATTGATTAGTAGAGTTTTTTTCTGGATATTTATTGTGAATTAAAGGTGGGAACCAGTAGGAAGTTGTATTTTATAAGAGTCTTCTTCGATCTAAATTTATAATTATTTTATTTCAAGCATTGTTTGTGTATAATTAATGTCTTTGACGTGCTTGAACATTTTTACTTATTGATATTATTTTTTTATTGCATCATCACGTCAACATAAAAATAAATGAATGAAGAATGACTTGGAAGTTGTGTATGCACTTTAATTGAGGTATATTTTGCATAGATTACCTGCTACCATTTACATCTATTTTTTATTATATTTTCTTTTCTTTTTCTTCTCATTATTATTATATTTTTTTGTAAGAGTGCACAGTCGCCGGGAGTCTCTTGAGGGTGGTATATATCAGGGGGGGTACATTCTCAGAATGTTGTAGGATTCCCGGGGGGGTAGATGAGAGCAGTAGGTGGAACGACGTGGAGACGGAGGCGGTCCTAGTCTACTTGGTGGGCGTTAAAGAAGTGGGTGGGATGACGCTTCAACGACCCTCTGCGACACAACCCTTCTCCTCTGTTCCCTTGAATTGCAACATTTATTATAGAGGGGGTCCACTCACTGATACTTTGTCTAGCTCTTTTCGATTTTGCACCAACACCAATTGATTCTCTTAAAAATTGCATCACACACCCCTTTTTCTCTCATCTTCAAATACTCACCCTTAAAAAAAAATAATCCATCCCATCGCGATATATTAATTCAAACTCTCTGAATATTAAATGAAAATATTTTTATTTGTGTTTATTTATTTAAAATAATTAAAAATTAATTTTTTTTATATTTATAATTTTTCTCCTCTTTTCAATGATGCGCCAAGTTATTGTGCTCGACTCCCCTCCGACGCATCTACTTACATTTACAAGCGCACAGTGAGCCGTAAAAGTAGTATTGTGTCGACCGGGTGTGTATATACTCCTGATGGTGTTGGTATTGCTGCTCCTGCTGCTGCTGCTGCTGCTGCGCCGTTGCATCTTTCACTCGGCCACTTCCGGCTCCGCACAAGCTCCACCCACTTTTATATTAATCACGTCTTGGTATACCACCCCCATCCCCCCTTGTACCTTTCTCTCTATCGTTACACTTACACAGTCTCTTTCGTTATCCTCTGCCATCCAAAATTCCCGTCCTTCATCCTCTATCCTTTTCCTTTATCCCTTGAGCGATTTTCTTCAGCTATACGAATGCCCGGGAGGACCACACCTCTGCCTTTAGCTTTATTCATGTCCTGGCAGCTCTCGTCTCTCTTCACTTTCATATATGTTCTCCTTTTTATTATTTACTTTATTTCTTCCTTTTTTTTAAATTTATATACTTGCATTTATATACACATTGTTATATTACAGTTAGTCATGGAATTTTCCGTTGATAAATTCACATATCATTGATATTATTATGCGCTATTTAATTACTATAAATAGGTTGTATTTATTTGATAGATATCGTTTGTTAGTATTGCGAATAATGCAATCAGTAACAAGGTGAGAGAAGGATAGGTATAGAGGAGAATGTAAATTCGCTGCTGTGGTTTTCGGCAATGCATCAGAGGTTGTCATGATGTACATGGTGTGTGTGTGGGTGGTAGAGGAATATGAGGGCAGTGGGAATCACATTCGACGAGTGGTTGTCAATTGAAATGTGATCCATCGATTTCAACGCGGTGACTATACAGTGACAAGTATTATACCAATTAGAAATACATACATAATGAGAATAGTAAGGGATGATGGGGTTGGTGAGTTGTGAGTTGATAGTTTACTTGTTACGTTGTCCAATGCCGCTTGAATTTAATGATTTGCCGATCTATGACTCCGTGCAGAATGTGTTACCACTCGAAACGTTCATAACCCACGGAAACCAACAATGTTCGTTTGCTATCGACGCTAACCCGACGCATTAAATTATAATCGTGTTTGTACAAAACATGACGATGCCCCCGCCTCAAATTGTCACGTCAACCAAATCTCTCATTTTCTCTTTACCTTCCATTCCACAAATACCTACTCTCTTATTTGAAAAATTAATTAACACTCGTGTTTACAAAATTGCAATGGACAGTTATATAATATTGAAAATAGTGGAGAAATAATAAAATTAAACAAGAAAATAAATTTACAAAATTTTTTGTTACACATGGAATTTGATAGGGGATAAATTTTTTTTTTTTATTTATTCTCCAGAGGAGTTGAGAGGGGTTGGAAAAAAAAATTATTGAGCGTGTGAGATTCAAGGTCGTCGATTATTAATTCCCATCGGACGCAAATCGAGAGGTCCACCCCTTTTAACTGCCTCTCATCGACCTTACCAATTCATCCCTCGCAATTCCGCGCCATTCCTCGCTATATACAAACCGCTTTGCATACTCGATATTTTTCCATATTTTCTTTCTTTGTTTGTACGTGCCACATACGCAAGGACAAGGTTCGAAGTGCACTCGCAGATTATTTCAGAGTAAAGTACACACATGTGTATAGATAAATGTTTGTGTATATGTTTTTTTTTTTTTTGATCCATTCCCTTTTTTTCCCCCTTTGTTATACTCTTTCATCCATTCTTTTAATTTCTCTTTCTCCCTTCGATTCTCTCAATGTTTTCCAGTTGGCAATTTTTTCCGTTGAAATACAAAGCCTTATGTATATATTGATGATGAATGTATTTATGTGTGTAAATAGTAAAAATATTGGGGTACGATTTAAGTAGACAACATAGTGTATCACTTAAGCTTGTTCTGATAAGCTTTGACAAAATAATAAATTGATATAGCGTAAAGAATAAAATTTTATTAAATAAAAAATATATATTTGTAATTAAATGAATTCGTAATAATTTATAGTTATTATTTTATGTGTTATCAAAATATGAAACTATACGTATATATAGATGAGTGAGAGAGGTCGATTGTGAGTGAGAGAGGGAGCGAGAAGCCGTGACCGAGGGAATCGCACGCAAGGCGAGGGCTATATAGGCCTCGACTTCGTGCTCGGTGGCCGTCAGGGAACTCTTATCAGTTTGTCGACACCGTTTGCGCGGCTGTCGGTGAAATGCCAATCGTCTCGCTCTTTGTCTCTCTTACTTGCTATGGTGTTACGTTTGCGTCTTTTCACTTTGTCACTCAATCTTAAACTTTATTTGAAAATCATTCGTGCTAAAAATATTATAAATTCTTATTGATTTTAAAAATACATTCATTTTATATTCTTCAAGTTTTTTAAGTGTGAATAGTGGAGTTTAATTTAGTGTGAAAAGAAAAAAAATTTTAGTGCGTTCAAATATTGTTCAATTGTGCTTAATATAATTAATGACACGAGAAAGGATTTGTGATGGATTTCTCGCATTTAAATTTATGCAACAGTGTTGTCCACGAGTGTTTAATAATTTATTGTGAATGAAGGCAGTATGAAAATGTCTGATTTGTGAGTGTGTCAGGTAAAATAAAAAATAAATAAAAATAAATTAATCATTTAATGTCATTCACCCTAAAAACTGATAAAACAAAAATTGTTTCATCCAAAGAAAAAAGTAGAGAAATATTTTTTTTTTTTTATTTTTTATTTTATTTTATTTTTCTCTTCAAAAGTTTACTCAAGCATTGCATGTGATAGAATGCCTTCGAGTTAGAGAGACACCTTATCAAATTGCGCATATTTTGTTTACTCGATAATGTTGTGTTGATGATAACGCTTTAAATTATAAAATGTAAATCCTCTTCTCCTCCTCATTATTTTGATCATATTTTTTGTTTCCTCACCTCATAAACGCACAGTTTATTTTATTTGCATCCATAAATACATATTTTTTCGATAAAGTATTTAATGAGAATGCTCCAGTTATCTCATCATATCCACTTCCCAATGACATAACGCTTTTATATACATACACATACAATTTGCGAAACAGATTTACGCGTGGGTCGGATCGCGCGCCATTTATGATAATGATGTGTAGCAGCAACATGAGTACGGTTTTGTGATGGACCCACCTCCACATTAACCACTCTTCTCCTTGCAATAATCCACTCTAATCTATATATTATTTAAACTGAGAAACATACTGCAACCTCAAAACCCACACACGGAAAATCGTTCAATATATCCTATATATATATATATATATATATATGTAGCAATATAAAATGCATTGCGGAAGGGAAACGCGGGCAAGTGTTGCGTTGGCAGTAATATACATGATGCAGTAACAACTGAATGAGGCATGATATGTTGGTACGCGGATGACGAGAACTAGGTAGGGAGAGAGAGAGACTCTATATAGTTGATGGTACACTACACCGAATCTACTTAACGCTGTCCCTGATGATGCACACCACGCACCATTATATGGATGCGTCGTGCAAGCTGTAAGCGAGAGTATGCGATATAGGGCCAGGGATAATCGCACCAAAGACGATTGGTGGCTTCCTGCTACTGTTCACGTGAGCCGACTCTTTACCCATCTATATACACACGCACATATGTATTATATACATTGTACATGTATCTCTATTATGTGTATATTACTTAGGATTATGTGTATATGGATGAGTGGATATTTTTATCGTGGCAGTGGGTCGTGTACATAATAGATCAGACACTTGTACGAATTTTTATTTTGTTTTTTATTTATATTTTTTTTGTTAATTTTTTTTGTTGTTTGATATTGGAATGGGCATAAATGTTTTGTTTGAATGACATTTTTTGTTTTTGATATTGCTGTTAATTATTTATTAATTAAATTTTTAGTTGAATTATTTTTTGGGGTAATGTATTTTTTTTTTGAATTGTTTATTCATTTTTAAAGCCGTGGGTTTTGATATTGTGATGATAATGGTGACACTGTAATAAACCGCGGGCGTGCGCGGGCCACTTTGCAATATCACGCCATCTATTTTGTAATAGAAACAACGGAAGAGCCTAATTTTGCGAGTAGCTTGTCCCGCCACTCGTCGTACTCATCGCCATTAGACACGTACCTACACGTTATAGGCGCATGTGCGCTGAGATATACATGATGGTACATGTATATATGTATTTTTCTTTCTCTCTTTGTCTCTTTCGTACTCTCTTATTTGTTATCTTTTTCACTCTCGCTATTTGTAATAGTCAAATCGTGTTCACGCGAGCGCGCGAGCTTTGCCTACATACTTAATTATACCGAGTGGACAACTCGATGCGATAAGCGATTTACATGCGGAACGACGCGATGGATTTACACTGACTGTCCGACTACGTACGGCCGTTTCTACTTCTATAGATTCAAACGTTATTTTTATATATGTATATATGCACATATTCATTATTAAATTATTTTTTTTCTTTTTTCATTTCCGTTTTATTATTTATCACATTTTATTATATAATCATATACAATTGTTTTAATAATATTTACTGCATGTTTATGTGAATTTTATTTAATTTTTATATCAATATTTTTTTTTCATTAGATTTAATTATGATGTGAATATATTATTAAAATTAATTTATCATTTTATTTACTATCAAGATTATATACACAATTGAATGCAGAAAGAATATTATGAATGTGTCATCCATAATTGAATTTTAAATGCAGAAAAAATTTATTTTCTTTCTCGCGATTTTTAATTTTTTTTTTCCTCGTCTTTTCGTTATGTAACATAAATTTTGGCAAAGAGGTGAATGGCCTGTGCGAGTGAGATAGTTAGTAAAATAGAGAGAGAGAGAGAGAGAGAGAGAAAGAGAGAGAGAATGAGACAGAGAGTTGTAAGTTCTTCGTTGATAAATTCACGACGAGGCTGAATGTTCCATTGATGATAGAAAGAGACAATACAAAAAGGGAAAGTGAGAACGAGATATTGGAGAGTGAAAGGGGCGGGAGAGAAAGATAGTGATGACGAGGGAGGGGAACGAGTGGTAGAAGAGGTGAAGTAAAAAGCTTGGTCGAGCAACGCAGACATTTAGTATTAATAGTTATGAATCTAGAATAGAAACCAAGTCATGCTCGCATGTTGCGTTATGCGTAATATACATATATACGTAATATCCAGAAGAGTAGATAGTTATAGATGGCAGAAAAGCCAAGAGATAGAGAATAAAAATAAAGAGAGAGAAATATAACTTACTCAATTGCTAATCATGCCAAAGAAATTTTTGGAATTTCTTACATACCACTATTTTATTTTTCTTTCAAATCATTTTATTCTCATCGTTGATTTATTAATAAACAATTCAAATATCAAGATAAATAAAAATTGATTTACTATTATATATAAGTTGGTCATCGTGATGAACTCGAAGAGTCCAAAGGTCATTTAGAAATTTTGCATGCACTAAACATATAATTTTCTATTTTTATTTTTTGCTCTTTATTTCCTTTTCGTCATTCAGTCTAATTATATCACGTATTAAAATTAAAGCTGCACCAAATTGTGGATGGGAGAAACGAGAAAACTTCGAGTGCACATGATTGATGCAGCGATTGAAAATAATAATAATAAAAAAATAATAATAATAATGCAATAATAAAAATGAATAAAATGAATATCAGAACAATACATTCAATTCCTTTCGATGAGACTTCTCAAGTGTCTTTGACTTTCTATCTGTTTTTTTTTCTCTCTCTCTCTCCTTTTCTATTTTTTTTTTTTTCATTTTCGAGGGAATATAAGGGATCACTTTGAAATGAATCGATGCGCGCAATGCACATAATTCTTTATTTCTCTTTACCTTTGACACATTCAATCGTTAACCGTGATATAATACACACATTTTAGTGCAGAAATAACTATGTATACACATATATAAATACGTATATATGTAAAGATATTTTACACAATTTTTATAGTATCAAGAATAATAACTATGGGGCTGGTTGAGTTTACAATTTTATTTTTCATAGTGTCTGATGCGTGAAAAAGTCAAGTAGGCTGCATTGAAAAAAGAAAAAAAAAAAGAAATATATAATGCAAGATATTGAAGACTGCATATTGCAAAGTACATATGTTGTATATTCGCAGATCGATTGCAATTATTTTTTTTACCATACTCTCTCTCTCGCCCCTGATGATACTCCAAGTGTCATTCTCATCAGTGTTTGACAGACGATTTTACTGGACCGGAAGACGATCGTATATAATTGAGATTTAAAATTCTTTTGATTCTACTAAAAAAAAAAATCGGAAATAAATTATTCTAAAATGAATTAAATATGTATATCTTTTTGTACATATGTATAGAGCCTGTATTGATATACATATGTATCTATTATTTAATTATTTCAAGATAAATATTTGATTAATTAAAATTGATTTAGGATGAAAATTGGGACAAACGAAATAATTGCAACGCGCGACACTTGAAGATAGATTGTAGGGATCGTTATAATGCCGAAGTGTCATATTTATAATTATACGCAAGATGGAGCATGGTAAAACGGTAGTTTTACTCAGTTACTTGTCGACCCGCTGGTTGATTTACAATCGATTCCAACGAGTATGTTGCACTGTTGAAATTTATTAAAAGCATCAAAGCGAGGGGTTTGCAAGTAGCTTGAAATGCCTCCAAGTCCTAGTCCGGTGTGCGTGCATGATGTTTAGCGCGAAATAGCCACGCGTAAATCTCACAGACACGAAAAATCTTTACATTACTTATACATATGTATATGTATATTGCACAATTCGCATTAACAGTATATAGATATTCAGTAAAGTGTTTATACGATTGTGAATGTTGTCGCATTTATGCATGTTATTTTATTTTCTTGTTCTTCTCTCAAACGCACTCGTTTTATCCATTGGCTGATGTTACCTCGAATGAAACTTACGCAATTGTAATTTAGATCCAACCGTTCAAATTAACTTTGGCCATTAGCAGTCCAATTTCGTCATTCTCACTTCTCGTTTCTGCCTAATTCTATATTTTTATAATTACATATACGCTGATTCGAGCACTGTCACTTCTATTAATTAATTATCAACCGAGACCAAAACATGTCATTGAGTATTTTATTAAACTACTTTAAATATTCAGCGATAAATACACGCAATATATATATATATAAAATTTTTACAGTGGTATTTATATATTTTTTTTGTTTTTTGTACTCGTGAAAATTAATGTAAGATTGTGGCAAGAAGGATAATGAGTGAGTGAATGACTGACTGAGTATGAGAATGGGGATGAAAAGTATGGCTGATAGGTAGAGAAACTACGGTGCAGAGGGGTGTGCTGCAGAAGGAAATGATCAGACATGGCATTGTCGAGAGAACGCAACTATGTACGACTTTGGATTAGTTGGCATTTTAGTTTGGACGTTGAACAATGCGACCTCAGCGACACGCCTTCGTTCTGCTCGTGTCGTATATATTTTTTTTCTTTTCTTCTCTTTGGTCATCCCTTTAATTCCTAGTTGCACGATGCGGTCACCCTCACAATCCGTATGATGAAAAAAACAGAGATACTATTTGATGGAGAGAAAGAAAAATATGAAAAAAAAAAAAAATCATTTGTTTAGACAAACAATTATAATTAAAGAATTGTTAATGATGTATCTTACATTAATATAATTGGAAAGACAAATATTATGACATGAATTATTAGAATAATTAATTTTTCAGTGTTATTTTATTTCGACACTTAATTTGTAAATGGCAAGAATTTCATTTATAATTTTGAAATAAAGCTCCGCGCATTGCCTTGTGAAAATATGATTAGTATATCATTATGGGATGTGCCCACGTTGAAATTGAGTTTATTGAGCAGTTTTCATGGCGTTGCACGCCATCTCCCTGCTTGAGGTTAAAGGGGAATGAAAAAGCTCGTAAAAGGCAATGACAAAGTCTGGTGATGGTATTTTCTCGGTTTTTTTTTCTTCTCTTCTTCAAGCCACCATCCAGTAACTTTGATATCAAGAATAAGAACGCAATTTGCTTGTCGTCTCTTTTACGTTTACTAAAAATACATACATATTCTTAATAATAATATACATCAAGTGATTCATTAACTTGATCCTCATATTTCAATTATTTTATCCTTATTATGAATAACAATAAAATACTCAACGAAATAATTAAATTTTTTGTTTCATTTCAGGTGAGTGATGGTGTTGTACTATGCAGAATTAAACTATGAATCATCTCGAAATAGGTAAAAAACAAATAAATTAAACTAATTTTCTATGGGATAATTTTGACCAATCGTAATAAAAAATTTTTATTAATTCATAATAATTTTTTTTTGGGTTTACTCAATTACGTTATTAGAGAGAAAAAATTTTGTAATAAAATTCAAGGTCACTTTCATTTATTATTGACAACGATGTCAAGAATCTATCGAGTTAATCCTGACCCTTCTCAGTGTTACCCAAGTATCAGACAAATCGAAAACGCCGATGAATTTAACTGTCGAAATTCGTACGAAACTAATATTTTACATTTATAGGATAATAAAAAAGGATTTCATTACTGAATAATAAAACGTGAAAAATTGTAAAAAAAATATAATTGATACATGAAGCGAAGCTATAATAATATAATTACCATCAAGAATCTTTAACGATAAATCAAGTATGAATATAATCAATGACCTGTAAGCAAAAATTCATCAATATAACTTTGAATTCGTCGCAAGACTTTACGACACTTATTTCATAATTATTTTTTCTTTCTTTTTTCGTACTGACGTGGAAAAGAAAATGTGCATTGACAGATTGATTGACGGTGATATCGGTTGTGTGGATTTACATCCCCACCTCTGTGTGTAACCAGTATCGAAAGTCAGAACTTTTCCCATTACCCCTCTCTGTTGCCATCACCCCCTATCAAAAAATAGACTCTATAAATGTATATATGTATAAATAAGAAAGCGTGCTTGGAAAAGGTGCCTTAGGGGTCATACTTGGTAGAATGATTCGGCCCCACTGTTCGCCGATAATAATAATGTGAAAGTAAGTTAAATCGTTCGGCCTTTATTGCCGCTTTAAAGCAGTTAAGTTAATCCGAGTTACGCTGAGAGAATAGTGGGAGGAAAGTGTACAGAAGCAAGTAGAAGTCATGGGAAAGATCGCTTTTTGGTGTATTTTCTTGTGAGACAAAAACATTAACATAAATCAGGATACAAGGGAAAGGGATGTTTATTCGATTCGCCTTTCCGACGAAGGGATGAAACAATATAGAAAGAGGGGGTTGAGAGTTCTATCGTTAATTAGTATTGCACAAAGTTTTCGTGTTTATCCAAGTTTGTTGTATGCAGTTTGGGCGTGGGGTTCGATTAATTTTTGTCTAAATATATGTATATATATATATATATATGTGCCATGATGATGGATATATATTTACAATGTGAATGTGAATATAGAAAAAGGGGGAATGGTGAGACGTTGTATGTTGCGTGTATAATGTTAGAAGGGACGAAAAGGTGCCACTTATTGTCTACGTTTCCCTCCTTTATTTCTACCTCGGTTTCATCCCCCCATTCGTGTTGCACGATGAGTGCCAAACCCACTCGACCTCAACTCTTTCGCTTTTAGCGCGAAATTCGATGAATTGCTACCGCCACCTTTTAACCCCCTCGACGATTTCACTCTTGGCGACAATAAATAATGCATTTTGTATTTGCTCGACGTAAAAGGGTTTGTCCACCTTTTCGTCCACCCTTCGTATAGTAGAAAACTTTATTTTGGTAATAGTGAAAAAATGGAAGAATTATGTCTTGGTAATGCATACATACATATTGGTAGATATAAATTGTCTATTATTTGATAAAGCTACAAATTATAGCAGACTCTAAATATAGATTTAAAAAAAATCAAACTCTTTTTATTTTTTATTGTCTTGGGTCATTTTTTCTATTTTATTGTCGGCATCGCAAAATAATAATTCAAGAAAATATCCCGTCTCTGCCGTCGACGTGAATGGGACAGAATTGTCGAATTGTTCGTGAAGAAAATAAATCTCACAGCATCCAACATTCTCTCTTTTGCTTTTAGCTTTCTTTTGAGGTTTATATAAGAATGTTAGTATAATTGGCAGTATCAATTTATCCATGGACAACAGAATTGAATTTAAAAAAAGAATGTGGGGTGGCGCTACTTAATATTGCATTTGTATTATTCACGTTTTGCTTATTGTTCAAATCCATTCAAAAAATTTTTCTCTTTCATTCAGCCTTGCTGCTCGGTTATTCAACCCCTTTACTTATATATTTTCTCTGGTAGAAAATTTGAGAATTAAAAACTTCTTTTAATAGGATAATGATGAAGTGAGGTAGAGAGATGAAAATTGTGAGGAAAATTGTAAGAGAAAGACTAAAAAACTTTCACGTCGATAAGTAGCTTCGATATATATATTTATTTTTTTTTTATTTTCATAAACCAAACGACGATGAGAAAATTTATTCTACAGGATGAAAGGGTGAAATAACGGCAAGTTTTCGTTCGATGGTTAATCGTGTATAATCAGTATACTATAGGCTGTTTATTGTTTTCCAACTCAGTCGCGCGGCAAGTTTCTGTTTAAACCAACGCCCTCTTATACATCATAAAGTGGCGAGCAAAGGGAATGAGAAGGGGTGTGCAACCATGGTTTCGGGTATGGGCCTTGGAGTTTTCACCGTCGGATTATACCTTATCTCCAGACTCTCACTCGCAAAGCACATTTCTCTCTCAAAATTCTCCAATTTCTCTTTCTCTCTTTGCGTTATAATATACACACGATTCTTGGTCATTTCTAAAATGAAATCGTACAAGGGTGTTTTGATACACCCTTGGAAATATATCCTTTTATCTAAATCCATGGACATCCAGTGTTTCTACATACATATATACACATAAACAAATTTTCTTTATATCAAATTATTTTCAAATAATTCATCGCAAATAATCATGATAAATAATCTTTGTGGATTTGCCATGATCCTACAATAATAAACAAATTAATCATGTTATAATCATTAAGAGTATCGTACTCACTCTGATAAAAAAAAAATAATAATAATAATAAACGTGTCCCCATATACACTCAGGTGAGTCAAGTGTTCGTCACTCGAGCGCGTTTGCAGAATGTATTCTGGCTATAATACATACTGGTAGCAATGTATACGTATGTATGTATGTATGTATGTATGTATGTACGATGTGAACACGAGCCGTTTGTTATTATCATCCACCTCTTTTTCTTTCTTTCCTTCTCACTATCACTATCTCTTCTTTCCTCTTTCTCCCACTTACTTTCTCTCTTTTTCTTTCATTCTACCATTTACTTCATCCATCTCATTTTTTATACATCGTATTTCCATCTATTTCTATCACCACTTCTCTTTTCCCGATATATTATATATATACAGTCTCTTCGTTAGTTTTCTAGTCTTTTGTCTGTTTATCTTTCTTTTTTTTTATATCACATTCTTCTTTCACCTATCTATCTTTCTCATTCTACCAATTTTTTTTTTTTTTTATCATTTTATTTACTCAGTTATTTTTTTTTTATTTTATTTATTTTTGTTCCCTACTATATATATACCTTCTCTCACTTATTTTGTTTGTCATGCGGGGCCAATGCACGCACACATGTATATATTGTGGCGTCCGCGTGTCGCAACAGACGATTCTGTGAAATGCCGACCCAACGGCTCATTCCGATATTGGAATAAATAAACAAAGTGACTATAAGATCATCAACGTTTGTTTGTGTATGGGCATGGAGGGTAGGTAATGCTAACTGTTGTATGCGGAGAAATACAGCCAGAGAGCTGAGAGGAAGTTTGAGGCAACATTAAAGAAACCAGTATGTATGTATTTATGTGTGTATGGATATATATGTGAAAGAAGATAGGACAAATGAGTGAGACTGAGAGAGCTAAAGAGAAAAAAAAAATAAAAGAGTTAGAGGTGTGTGTATGTTTACACAGCCATGTTGGCTCGCTTGACTACGTCGTTTTCATTGTCAGCTCAATGCGGTATATTCCACGAAGCCTACGCGTCCACAAGAATCGATCGTTGCTGGAGGATCTGCGAGGTATAGACCAATATAAACACATAAATATTTATATATTTGTGCCAAGTAATTATAAATATTCGTATACATGTGTATAGTGATATATTATAAATTATTATTTCGTTTATTTATAAATAGAAAAATAAAATATGTTTATTTATAGATGGATTTATAGTTGAAAGACGATTAGAGAGAAATCAATTTGGATTAAATCACTGTGTTACGTTATCAAAGTTGAACGACATAAAGCAAAAATTATTACGAGAATTAGTGTCTTTCTTTTTTTATTTCACTTAATTGTTAATGTTGTTAATAATAAGAGAAAAAATATATTAAATTTGTAGGAGGTGGGAAGCACATACCGCGAGTTATTGGAAAACAAAAAGAGTATGAGCGAGAGACAAAGAGTTATAACGTGGAGTTTGTGTGCGACAAGTATAGTAGTAACGTCAGTAATAATATACGTTTGAGAGGAATAAAATGTGAATAAAAGAGGGGATATTGCGAGTGAACGAGAGCGGCGTGTGGGGAGCGGCACGAAACGCGTAAACAGAGAGTCAACATGTAAACAGGCCACTCGCGAGACAAACAACGTGGGGGCCGCTGGGCCGTCGCCGCTTATATTCCATCGCTTCACCTCCCCTCTGTCCATTTATTTATTTTTTCTCTCACTCCCTCTCTGTATTTTTCTTTCTCGCTCATTCTCATTCTTTCTCGACGTCGTTGTTTCAGTTTTCTTCTTGCTCGCTCGTTTTCAGTCGGCGTTTGAGCCACGCTCGCGCGTTAATGTTTTGCGTATACGCGGTACACAATCCGGAGACGTAATCGTGTACAAAACTCGGATTATATATTTTTAATATTTTTCTCACGTCTGTTTATTATATACATATGTATATGTATGTTTAAATATATATTTTTTTATCTTTGCTCTGATCATTTATCGTTTAGTAATATGATTGCAGTAATTAAATAATTTTTTTTAATTTTCATTTTTGTACTAATTAATTTAATTAAAGATAAAGAAAGGATTATTATTAAAGAATTTTGTGCTTGAGATTTTTTAATTTTTTTTCTGTGGGTATGTGTGGAATAGAAAAAAGTAAATGCACATCCCGGTGAAAATTAAATAAAGTGCGAGATGGAATAGCGTTTGAAGTGAAGTTTATTTATTATCGTGTTTAATTTTTTGAACTTTTTTTTTTTTCTTTTTTGTTGTGTTGTGTCTGTGTGTGCATGTGTACGGTTGGTGGAAGAGAGCACAGGAGGAAAGAGAAGACGAGAGTGTGAGGAAGAGGAAAATCGACGTCACAGCACCACGCGGTTCAACAGGTGCGGCGTGTCGAGCTCGAGCGTCATCGAGCAAGACGTATGTAAATTCATTTATGTGTTATTTATTTTTTTATTTTTATATATATTTTTTTTTTCGCATTTTGTTTATCACAGAAGAAGAAAGATATTTGAAAGACATGAGGAGTTTTATTTTTTTATGACTTTGTCGGGTGGACAGGAAACATATGCATGAATAATTAATAGAAAATAATTGATTGAATAAAGTTTTTCTCGTAGTGCTACTTATAAATGAAACTTTGTTTCAAATAATGGCAATGTAAATTACTAGGCTGAGGTGAAAAATTAATTACCATATTTAATATGCATTTGCTTATAACATTGTAAACAGTAAAGAATATAGATCATATACATTTATGAAATGTAAAATGCACATTAGATTCATAAATAAAATTCATAAATTAACATATTACAGTGTGATTTTTTAATTCATTCATTAGTATGAAAAAAAAAAGGTCGTTTTATATGTGTCATTTAAAAAATAAAAAATTGATTTGCATTGAAACGCTGATGAGAAAATAAAATTTTATTGTAAAACAGTATTTAATAATAGCAATAAGTTTATTAAAAAATTTAATACTACAATTTCGTATATAAATTATTAGAGAATGAATTAGGGGAAGTGGAGGATAATAAATGAACGAAATATAATGAGAAAAATTTCATTGTAACATTGTGTTACACTTGAGGAATTTTTTATATAAAAAAAGTAGAGGAGAAAAAAAAAATATATTCACGTTGATTAATTTTCACAAATCAAAAGTTAAAAAAATAAGGTGACTTACACATAATAGAAACTCGATGATTGTGGATTGAAAAGACAAAGGCAAGAGTAACAGAGAGAGAAAGCGATAAATATAGAGAGGGGAAAAAAAATAATATTGTTTGATATTGCAATTGTTCTGTGGGACGACGAGTAAATAACAAGCAAACAAGCGATATAATACCACGACAAATAATACGACAAGATTGCATTATGAACTGCCTATGCCGATATATAAATCGTACATATATGTATGTAACATGCATATATATGTATGTAGATATATGAACGGAAATAAGCTAACACGGATTATTGGGTTGGACTTTTATTATCAAAAGAAACTATTGTTGTTCACGAGTCATAAATGCATTTTTAAAACATTCGTCATAGGCACCACGACCATCTAATAATTTCATTAACTACACATTTGTTTTTTATTTTCTTTTTCAATCAAAATAATTATGATTATTTTCTTTACGTATTTATTTATGTATTTATTTATATATATTTATTTATAATATTTTTGTTGATATTATATTAATTGATTAGCGAACTTTGAATTAATGATTCATCGAAATGATAAAGTAAGATGAACATTCTGAATGATGAATGCTCTGAGTAGTTGAACAACTAACCTTGAACTGAATTTGTACGGACGGGGCAATATATGAATTGATATAAGTCACTTGGACAATGACCGGAATAGATATCATGTTATCATAATATATTTTTTCATCATATTTTATCGCTTTATTATAGTTATTTTTCTATTTAATTGTCTAGGTGTTTTGATTCAATTTTATTATGATGACAATGACAGTGTGTCTCATATCATAATATTTTTATTTTACGAAGATCTGGAAAATGAAAGAAATAATATTAATTTTTTTTTTTAAATAACAATGTTTGTAGGCTAGATAAAAAATTTGATGTATCATTATACATCTTGTGTTTATTAATCGACTTAAAACAACTAAAAATTTTTGTGATTGCCTTATCTTAATAGCGTGCAATCTCTCAACACAATGTATAGATGGATTTATAATCAAACGAATGATTGTAAGGCGAGAAATTGAATATAAAAAATGGCAAATAAATAAATACCTGCACATAAATGCATAAATAAAATTTATTAAACTCACGTCGTTGAGCGAACAAAAAATTTATATATTACAAGTCATTTTGAAATTTTATTTTACATTAATTTTTTTTTTGCATTTCACGCTCTATCTTTCTTCGTATCTATCTCTCGTCTCTTTATTCAGCGGAATATAAATTGCAATCGCGTCAAGCGCGACTTCATTACAATGGTAGAGGGAGTTTTTCAATGGAAGTTTGACACGCGTGTTGGCGAGCATCATGTTGAAAAAAAAATATATAAAATAAAAAAAAAATCTCCATATACATAGGTATCTAGACAAAATGTATATAAAAAAAAATAAAAGAGTGGTTCAAAGTCCCATTGGAAGGCTTCTTGGGAATTAGATCATTTGCATTCTCTTTTCGTTGCTGTAACCAGAGATTTTTTGATTTTATTTTATTTTTTGTTTTTGTTTCACGTCATTTCATTATTTCTTTTTTTATTTTTTTTATTTTACATTCTTTCACATTTTCAACTTCATTCTCATACCAAATATATACCATAGCACTCATCAGAGTTGGTCGTTGAAATTAATGCTCAGAATCTCCACCTGTTCAAACAAATCATCCACTTTCCATTATATTTATTCATTATTCAACGTAATAATTTTTTTCCCGTTAATTAAACTCGATATAGTGAACAGAACATTTACAAGATTTATTTCAAAAAAATTTATACATGATTGAACGAATTAAAAATAATTAAAGCAAAATATATTATACATATACACAAGAATATAATTACATTTATACATATAAAAAAATTTACAAATAAAATAATTATATTTATTCAAATACTAAAAGTAAATTCGTTTAAGAAGAATTGACAATGCATAATGCCAATGACCCATTCAACTTGGCATCCCGGCATATCTTAAGACAATGTAAATCATAAGGATGTCAAAAGCCCTTCTGGAAGGAGCCATCATACATTATCCACCTTCTAATATGTCCGTACGTGCGTGTACCAACTTGAATTTCCCATTCTACTCTCATTTGTTTCTCTCTCCCTCTATTTGGCCTTCCCTTCGTATTTCCTTCTCGCGCCACTCTCAAGATATTACGATATCCACATAACCAACCCTTTCTCTTACCAACTGGACTCTTATTTCCGGTCGCCAATGAAATCCATTGTTTCTCATGAACATTCAACAATTTAAAATAAAAAAAAAAAATCATAATCTCTTTTTATTCCAACATAATTAAATATTAAAAATGTATAATAAACAAACATAAAGAAATATATACATTAATTAAAATTTTAATAAACTTTAAAATTCCTTTAGATCAATTAAATTAAAATAAATATAAATGATTAATATTTATATATGTATTAGTGTATTTAAAAATTTTTGTGACTGAGAATCTCTGTGTGAATGTTTCGTAAAGGGTTGAAGGAGGAAAAGGGTGTGTAACTCTCCGTTATCTCGGTGTGCTTCCGTTAAAGAGGGTGCGCGGGGATGTATATGGTATAGGTAGAAGAGAAGAGAGTCAGATGGGGTTGGAGGATAGTTGGAATACGACGGCGGGGGTTGATCACGTCGGTGGGTAGGAAGTGCCGTAGGCCATGAAGGAGCTTCCACGACGAGTCCAAGAGCTGAAAATGTACAGAGAAAGGGAGTGAGAGAGGAGAGCGATGGATAGAATGTATACATATTGGAGTCAAAAGAGGTCCGCAACGTTTTCATGATTTTCCCAGGCTAATTGTTATGCATGGCGCGCATCCACAGTGCCTTTTAGCCTTTAAACTCCATCCACACCCCTTCCACCCTTCTATATAATATAATACACTAAATGCATATACATATATACACATAAAATTATTTTTTTTTTCTTAAATCAAAAAGCATTTGCGTCAGGGATTTTTCACTTTTTTATTTTCTTTTTAATTTCAATATTGTATTTCCCATCAATTTGTAGTTATTCAAATTTCCTCTATAGTAAACGTGTGTTGAGAATAAGATTGGAATATTTGCCAATGAAATATAATGTATACAAATTGACAGGATGAAAAGATGATGATTATGAAGAGTTGGTTAGAGAGGTTTGTTGGCTCGATACGTATGTACAAAATGCCGGAGGTTTAAGGGTTGGGATTTTGGCAGTAGAGAAGGGTTAAAAGCGTGTCCGGTCGGGAAATAACTTTCTTACCTACTTACTGCTTCATCTCCTCCATGAAGAAGTAACCTCTTCTCATCATTTCAACATTGCCAACAACCATTTTCATTATCTTAAAAATTTTACACCGATAATAATTCTCCATCGTATTTTCTTTTCATTAAAATTATTTATCCATATATATTTTTGTACCTTTTATTTATTTTTAATTATCTTGAATTTAAATATATATTATTGTATATTGTATATAGATGAACAATGTGTAATATGAATTGGCTCTAGGGATGCTAATACTCAGAGATGTTTATTTGATATGGTCACTCTCTCTCTCTCCCTTCCTCTATCTCTTTATATGAGCGTGTGCAAAGCGCGTCTATTTTATACACAATGCATCGCGTGTCTTGATAACGTTCAGCAACTCGACAGTATTTTACGCGTTGGTATAAGTCTCGCATCTCCATCTCTCTTTCTCATTTTCTCTTATATATATGTGTGTGTATATATACGATTTAGCTTATTGCGCCCCGATATCTTTTGGCTTTAATTTGCCCGCGAGTATTCGCGTGGCAAACTTACACCCTATAAATATATACTTGTATATGTATATGTGGTCTCGATTATTATTTGCATGTGCCGTTTAACATGAAAATGCTCGCGATGAAATATAAACCGGCTTAGAATTGGCAGCGATTAGGCTGCGTTTATATATACAGTTTCTCTCACTCCTTTAATTCTAACATTTTCTATATATTTCTCTTTACATCTCGCTTCCCTCATCATTCTCTTTCTCTCTTTTCCTCCTCGGCTTGCTCACGTGTGATTCGTGTATTTCTTTGTTATTATATTACCGTTAGTACGTGCCACAAACGGCAAAACGTTAATCGTTTTAACGAAAATATATACATATGTAGGTATATGTATACATATAATTGTACACAACTATACAAGTTTTATTTTTATTTTACTCGCGACTAATTTTATATTTATAGTAAAAAAACTATTTGTATATGAAGATATAAATGCATTTGTTATTTATTTTTTTATAGGGTTTATAATGTAAAAAAAATATTTTTGTAATTTATTTTTATTACAATATTTTATGGATTTATGTGTTTTGTTTGTGATTCATTTAATCAATCACAATGGGCCACTTTTTTATTGATGTCGGATATCAATTGAATGCAGTGAAATTAATTTTAAATTCATTACGTTGTCCGCAAGAATTTCAATTCACTCATAATTCAATATTATCATTTAACTCAGATATATTTATTCATTTGCGTGTATATTTTAGTAGCGCTATTTGACGTTAGTGGTATATTCCAATAGAACATCCGGTGATTATTTGCGGAATAAAATAATTATTCATTTTCTATCTAACGGAATTAAAAATGATATAAAAATTAATTATGTATAATCTGGGTCACATATATTTGCCCTACAATATTTTGAAAGTGTTGAATTGATTTATATGCAATTTTTATTTAATATATTCACGTTACATTCGTAATGAAAATTTTTCAATTTATAAAAAAAGAAAAAATGATTATTTTTTCATGATATTTTTCATAATAATTCAAAAAATTGATGAATATATTAAAATAAAATTCCGAGGAAGTGATGCATATATAATGCAGCCCTATATATTTTATATACTCGTACATATCCTTGTATACCAACCCCTAATGCCAATGACCCGTGGTGGTTATAGGCACCAAGTCGTAGTTATATTCGCGCTTGTCTGTACGTCATCTATTCTTAGCATAATGCTCTGTGTACATATATTTTCACAATTGTGTTTGCATCCGTATATGTACATTGTAAAATTACCGAAAGACACCATGAAGCAATAACGAAATTGTTCACATCAATATAATATACATTCTTGACAGCATACAGAGAGATATCACACAACGAGCTGACAGAATCTGTCGATAATTGGCATTAATGTATAAATACTTGGTATTATTTTCACAATTCCCGCTGTCACTTCTTATTTATTCAACCATATATAAATGATAATGCGAATGAACATTTGACTTTTATTCTAGAAGAAATGATTTATATATACAATAGTATTTTTTTTCTCTTCCTATAATGACAAAATAACATTTGTCATTTCTCATTAAAATTATAGTACAAGTATATATTACTCGAGAGTCTGTTTGCCGTGTTTTCCTCTAATTGCACATGAAATTTGCCCTGTCATTGCTATCGCGTGACAATATAATATACACTCTGGTTGTAGCTCACTGCGATGGTGAGAAGGGATGAATAACGCGGGGTAAATGGTAGAGAGAGCATTTCTCTCATTCTCGTTATCGTAGCTGTGCGAAAAAGAGACAGCTCAAGAGAAGTTGGAGAGAATGTTGAAGAGAAAGCATGAAAATAGACAAGGGCGAAAGCGAGAGAAATGAACATTGTGGCAAAAGGGGTTTTGTGTTACTGTCGTTTTTGGTAGTGGATAAGGGGGTACGTGGCATATAGAAGGGTATATCTCACTCTTTTACTCTCTCATTCCTCAGGCGTTTGTTAATTTGCCACGCGAGCACATTACGCCCGTTTAGACGCTCGAGCAAACAGAAATGAGAAAACTGAGGAGGTACGACACCGTTGTGACTCCTGTACGGGCGCGTTTACTACTCCCCACACAACTCACCCTCTCTATCCATCGTGTCTGTTCATCCTCCCTTTTCTTCCTGCACCTGATCTCACTCTATGCCGTTGGGTGTCGCGATTTTCGAGGGAGGCAAGAGATTTTCTGGTACTTCGATGCCAAAACCCCTTTTCTCTCTATCGCGCGTGAGGGAGATGACTCGACGTTGGTGAGCCTCGAGGGTCCAACCAACCCCTTTCCTCTTGCAGACGAAATATTTCGAGGATGATCATACTCTTGAGTTCTTCTATACCTTCACTCTATGTCGCGCCCACCCTCTTGTATTCAAATATATGTATATATTTTTTTTTATTTCACAGATGAAATATTTTTTTTTTTTTCTTCAGGAATATTTTTCAAAAACGTCAAACATTTTTAATTATTTTTGGATTAATATTGTAGATGATGTGTTATGATATGGGAGAATCTGGTAAAATAGTTTCAGCATTTTTTTTTTCCTCATATAAATTTGTGAAATGGTATGGTATAGAAATGTGAAAGGGAGGAGGGAAAAAAACAAGGGAAGAAGACGAAGAAGAAGCAGTGGGGAAGAGTCAGATTTTTCATTAAGGAGCCGTTGACTCAGCTATCCAGTCACGGTAACAGAGGGGCAAAAATTTTCGGTTCAACGAGGAAAATAAGAACGCAAAGCGCTGGGGGTCATGAGGGTGGTGGAAGCGGATAACGGGGTACCGCAACGCAAGCTTCGGGTGTAATATGGTGGATTAATACGCGCAAAATCTGCCACCTAAAAGTTATTAATGACTGGTCGACGCGTCAAAGATTTTATAAAGGAGGGTTTTGTCTTCTTTCTCAACTTGACTGCACCCTCCACTATACACCACTACCAATTTCTTGCTGTCGTCGTTGAGTACGACGCATTCTCGGTGTTTCCAAAAGATTATTATCAACCAAAAGATTATTGTGAATATTAAATTGAAAAATAATCAAGAAATAATGACATTTTTACTAGATGAAAAATATAAATTGTAGAAATTCAGAACAAATTTTTTTTTATTTATTTTTTTTATTAAGGGCAGAGATTTAAACAAGTTCATCCGTTGCTATGCAAATTGGAAAGATAATAATCGATTGTCGGAGGATAGTTACGTTGATGGGTTCGCGGATGAGCCCAGCGCCCACCTGAATAACACTCTGATCCTTTCATATGTACACAGACTCACCCATCGCACTGCCCTTTCACTCTATCCATATATCGCGAGTTTGCCTCTTCCCTCATCTCCCCCATATCACCCATCCCGATCTCCCTCAAGGGAAATTATATAGTCTGCCTACTGCCTCCTCTTCAACCCCTCTCTCGCCCTCTGCTCTGAATATCTCACTTCAACTAGAGACCATCGAATACCTTACCTGTCTCACGTCCATTCTCATTCCAACAGAAATGTCGCGAATGTTCACTCCTAATAAAGTTTTTTTTTTTTGCCCCTATCTAACTCACTAGGTATATATTATATATATAGTGTCCTTTTTGATTTTCATTTTTTTTTTTCTTTCATTTTACTCTCGATCAACTTTATTCGTTCAAGCAGTTGCTTTTTCATTTTTATACAGTAGGTATGTATACATATTACATGAAGTGAAAGGAAAAAAAATATGATATACCTCTCTTTTCTTACATGAATTTCTGATATTGTGCTTATACTCTGGTGATATAAAACACCGAGCAATGACGGAAAAAGCGTCAGAGTGAATAAAGGTGAAGTAAGGGGTGATAACAAATATGCGGGCGTCGTACGCTTTCATGGCCAGCATTCTCTCTAATGTTGTATTCAAGTATATACTTCGATGAATAAAGAAATAAAAGCAAAATAAATAAAGCAGTGAATGAAAAGAAATAGAAAGCTATATTATACACATGTATAGAAAAATAAAGCACTAACTCATTAACAATAACGACCTTGTTTATCTTCTAACGTTAAATGTTCAGTTTCTTTTTTTTTCACCCCTAGCTATCTCCAATTCCGTCGACCTCTTTGATCTTTACAAAAATCTTCAATTTAACTATACAACGTGTTGGAAATATTTTGCCTTTGCGATGAATATGTATGGATAAAAATAATTATTAGATAGATTTTGTGGTTAAACTTGACGGAATTTGGATAGAATCAATTATATTTAATGAAAATTAGTTGGATTCTTAGGCGGAATGTAGTAAAAGCTGATGGAGATTGAAGTATACAAGTCTAAAGTATCGTCTGGCTTTTGTAAAAAACATGAGAACTCACATTTGTTTACATTGTTGGAACAGAAAGTGGGAGGTTGACTCTCTTCCTTAACCCTTTTCTGGTCTGTTGGATAAGGGGAGAGTAGAATGAGAGAGTTTTTGCGTCGAGGGGCGCGACAAAGCTCAGCTTGCAACGCAGTGATGGTGCAGTATATTATTGTTGCATACATTGGACGATGTTTGACCATACTCACTCACATTCGACCATAATGCATGAAGTTTAAATTGAAAAATTATCACACCAAAACAGAAAAGGGGTCGGTAGACTTCTTTGTTTTGTTTTGTGTATACAGAGGGTAAATGTCTAGTATTATCCATTTTTTTTTTCATTCAAACAACCTTTGTCGTGGTTCTATTTTTTTAAATGTGAATATTTATGTTTTTATGTATTCAATGCATGTTTAAGGTTGTTT
The DNA here is from genome assembly GCA_030347275.1 of Microctonus aethiopoides. Classification (NCBI taxonomy): domain Eukaryota; kingdom Metazoa; phylum Arthropoda; class Insecta; order Hymenoptera; family Braconidae; genus Microctonus; species Microctonus aethiopoides. The sequence continues at coordinate 1,195,249 of JAQQBS010000002.1, read as the reverse complement.
GGGGAATGAATGTATCGATTTTATAAGGGTTAAAAAATTTTTATAGGGCGTAGAGCCTTCGCTACTTCCGATCGTCGAACCATCCGTTTATTTACTGGAGGCGAATAATTAGAGCCGATAAGTCACGATGCAACACCCTAAAGGAATATACGTGGTCTAAGGGGTGGATGAGAGAGGCAGAAGGAGGTTTAGTGGTATAAGTTGAAGAGTGGTGTGAGCGCGGTTGTGGAGTTTTAAGGCTGAAAGTTAGGTGCCCACTATGTGAAAGAATGGGGCTTGGAATCGCGTGACTTGGACCCATCATATCGTCTACCTATATCACCCTTTACCACCCTTAGAGAGACAGACCTGGTAGCTTCGCGATTTCTAAATGCATATACACAGTTTTAAATTTCATTGGAGCTGCTTCTTAGCAAGTTCGAAGCTTTTTTTTTTTATCTTACCTTCAAGTCGATTGTATGAGCTTCTATTGAGCCAGAACAATTTGTTACTCTTTTGCCATCTTTATGATAATAATTTTATGCCAAAATATTTACTGTGAAAATTACACTCATCATCTTGAAAATGTCTTTGGAGACAATCCAAATGGGCAATCACATTCACTTAAATTGAAAATAGGAACATAAACTACGTTACAACGTGTGCCATTTATGAAATTGAAATTTTTTAAGGAATTTAACAACTAGAATTTTTTTTATATGAATTTTAAAAATATCTATTTTATATCGATGAATTATTGAAAATTTTTAGCCAATTTAAATGATTGAGAATTCGATCATATTAATTCTTCAATCCATTTAAAAAATTCCTAAAAATTACTAGTATTATTAAATAATAATACATAACTAGAGGATTCAAATAAAATTGAAAGAAATGCATCTTTTGTTAGTACACGTATAAAAGGATGATCATGCATCAATGACTGCTTCACAAATAAAAAAAAAAAAAAGCAAAAAAATCCAAGTTATTGTGATATCAGACTTTTATACTCCATTAATCACATTGAACGATTATTTTTACGTTGGCGCGGGACAATATTGAGCACATACTCGACTACCCATTTACCAATAAACTGGTGTACCTACAAGATATAAGTGCACACACATGTTATGTGTGTACATCATCAAAATTGTGTAAACTATACTTTCACATATTCCAGTGCAAAAAGTTCTTTGGCTTTCAATTTTTTTTTTGTTGGTATATCCAAGTAAAAAAAAAAGAGAACAAGGGGGATGAAAATGGTAGTGTAAAATTGTTCTTCACAAGGGTGGATTATTCAAGCGAGTTGAAGTAACAAGGTCCCGAAGGGCATTTTATACTTTGAGTGTCACCGGTAAACCCCAAAGGTTTCTAAAAGATTATGATTCTTCGACATATAATAAGGTGGTAATAAGTTTAAGATTATTTGCTTGAAAAAAAATAAGTAAATACATAAATAAAATATAATAAACTGAAAAAAAAAAAAATGAAGGGATAAATAGAGCGTAATATCGGCGGAAATGTCGAGGATGATCGAGTTACTGTCACCTCATTCGAATCGTTAAGGTATCGTGTGACTTTGATCAACTTGTCCCTGCCTCCGGGCTCTCCGTTAAGGGTGACAGTTCTTATGTGAGGGGACGGCAATAGCAGTGGTGGCAATACTACTAGCTTCCATTGTTTGCCGTTGTAGAGAGGACTGATGAGAAATTGCAGGCATAGATCCTCATGCCGCATCCCAAGTAGGCGGCATCTCATACGACCCAAAACGACTACTCGACCATTTGTTAAAGTCCACTTCTCACCAAGCACTCGAACACACTGCTCATCCATCAGGTGCTCGTTCATAACCTCATCGAGTGGCTATATTTAAGCGTTTTCTTTCAAAAATACGAAGTATTTATTATTACTGAAGTTTATGATTTTAAACATGTTATTTACTGATTAAATTAATTTTTAATTAGTTAATAACAATGCAAGATTTACTTGTAGTCATCAAACAAGCGCTATCTGCACTATTAGTTTCTTTAGGTTGCTTGTACGGTGGGTTAAACATCGACATGTGTTTCTAAAGACATTTCCAAGTTCCATAGTCTATTCGAAACATGAGGGATGATGGAGCAACACTATCGGGAATGAGATGTATGTAGACATATCTATATGTAGAAACAGAGATAGGGAGAGTTTGGGATCCCTTGTCCCATTATCAATTTAACCCTCCTAATTAATTTATAACTTCCTCTTGAGCTTGTGACTTATACGTGTCAGCAAACGCTCACTGATGTTAATATGAAAACAAACGTAATTATTTCAAAACAGAAGGGAGCTTCAATCAGTAAATAATAATATGCAATATACATTTGTACAGGACAATTAAATTTATTTAGTATCCTACCAAAAAAATATTATTCTATAAAATAAGATAAACTTAAAAAATGTAGAGCAAGTGAGCCATGATTTGATACAAATTCACGAAGGTAGTTTAAGGGTGGTTAGTGGCTTGCAGGGTGAGTTGAGTCGGTGGCTTCGGAATCCATAGATTGCGCTAGTAACAATCAGCCGTAAATTATAGCTTCAATATCCATTGTGTACTCTGCTTCAGCTCTCTCACTCTTTTGAATAAACCTAACCTCGAACTCTATGGCCAAGACTACCCATACCTCTCGATCCACTTTGAATACAAGCGACTGGAAGAAAGGGAATATAGTAGTACACACTGTTCCTCTGTTCCTTTGGCTTCTGTTACTATTCCCTATGCCCTGCGCCCAACTCAACCAAGAGATATGTATATTAATGGCCCAATCTTACATAGTTTTGTTTACCTTGCCATTCTCCACGTATACAATTACTATCCTTAGCATTACCCTCAACTCAACCAATGTCTTGCAATGGCAAGCTTCTATCCAACTACTTCCAACCCCTCTAGACACTTAGCTTTTAAACTATACACAACTCTCAACCCTTAACCTTTCTGATGGTTTCCAATCCAAAATAAGCTTATCTTTGCTCAGTTAATGCTGCCTCTTATCTTTATAAATTTATTAATCAAATTAATGTATAAGGCAATATTAAATATATTAATATTTGTATACATATATAATTTATTTTCGTGAGGAGATTGAAAGGAAGAATACCACAGTAGACTTGGCAGACAAGTGTTGAGAACTCGTGGAATTTCACTCGAAGTAATCAATATTAGTGTCGACAAAGATATATATGCGAGGATATGTGGGCAAACATTGTATACATGTGTGCATTGTTACAGCCGAGGGAGTGCCATATGAGAGGGCACATATGTATACATATACATATACATATATAGATAGATCTGTGCGTGAAGAGAGAGTAAGTAAGGGAGAAAAAGGGAGAAAGTAGTAGAGAGGTACCTATGCTTACCGCCAAAGGGTGATGGTTGAAATAGAACGAGGTGGGGGATGTTGAGGGAGAAAAGCGGGTTCATATACTCAGGAGGAGATGAGGGTGGCTAGCAAGTGGAATGAGGAAGGAAAGGGGTGGACAGCCGGACAAACAAAACCCCTTGCTGCTTCATTTCTGCTCGTCTGGCCAGACACCAACCCCTCTACTCATTTTATACACACGTATATTATACGCAGCAGCGCGTCGAGCGTTTCCGTTTTGAAGGGTATATTCCATCCAATGTATTAAACTTCCCCACTTTATTCTGATCATTTTTTCTCTGTCTTTCTTCTTATTCATATTTACTTTTTATTTGTTATGTGTATATTATATGTATATGAATGCGCTGAAATGGACTTATTCTGTTATGTTACTCTGAAAATTGTCTTGTTAATTAAGGCTCTCATGTGTGCTAGGATTGCGAAAAATATTAATACTCTTCGGTTTGATTAATTTATTTCGCTTATCAATAGAATTCATGGAATTTTTGTTTCCACATTTTGTGTTTCAGGTCAGTGGTGCATTGTCCCTCTACCACTAAACGAGACGCTGATATGGCTCATTGACGTGAGTTCAAAGCACTTTAAACACCGTCACACGTGGCCACTCTCTCTCTCGTTTTCACTTTCACTTCTTTTTCGTCATCTTACTCAAACTCCAAGGAAGCATAAAAAAATCGATCCTCAACTCTTTTCTTCTTTGCATTTGCCTTCCTCCTTCCCGTATTATTATATACTGGCGTTTCTAAAGCTCAACTTGAATTTTCGTGAAGGATCGTTACGTCGCGACAAGAATTTCATGCATACATTTCGTCTCTTTTTCTCCGACACAATTTCTATCCTCATGCTCTTTCTTTTACAGTTTCTTGACGACTTTAGGCAAGGTATATATCCTTGAATCACGTTTGTTGCATGAATGGTGGAAATTTTGAAACTTTGACGGCATTTTGTAGCACTATACTATAGAGAATATAGAAGAGGAGATAAAATATCCTTGGAACATTTACGATTGCGTTAGTAGATATATCGTTAAATTACCCATCAGAATATTACGAAAAAATATTTTTCATTCAATCTGACAGATCGTAGGGCATGAAAAGAATTATTTTCTTTTTGAATTAACTGATACATATGATAGGTGATTGTATTGGTTACATTGATAATATTTGAGCTTGTGGATCATTATTGTTTCGCTAATTAAAATGTTGCTGAAATTTTAACTAACGATGGTGGTAGTATAATCGAAAAAAAAAAAAATAAATAAACGGAAATGAAGTGCAAAAGCTTTCGAATTTTTATCTCACTTTATTTCATCTCGTATTTTTTTCATTCGCTCTCTCCTGTTTCTGTTCTTTTACGCCAATATTTCTCTTTGTTTTTTTTTTACTCTGCATGTTGTCCCTTTTGCTTTTCATTATGTCGCGGGACATAGAGGATGGTTCGCGAGGGTGTATTATTGGGGGTGGGTTTTGCGTCCAAAGACTTAGCACCGGCCTTAATAACAATTGGCTATAAACTAGTTTCCAGACCAGCCGAACGCTGGGTATTACCGCGATATTATTCCAAGTAGAGAGAAGAGAATGAGAGAGAAACCAGCTCCCTCCAAACTATATTGACTATCCTCTCTCACTTTCTCTCATTTCTACTCATCCCTTCGTTATTCCACCCCCGCAACTGCTTTACCATACAAACCACAGACCAGAGGGTGATTCTGGATGAATGCACGTGATATTGCGACTATTATTAACCGTGTCAATTATTAATTTCTTTTTTCTTTTTTTTCCACTTATCAAAATTAAACAAAAATATATCTAAATAAGAATAATAATATAAAATAAAATAAGATAGTTATTGGAAGTGGTTATAAATATTGTTCTGAATATAAGCAGGGCAATAATTGATTGTATTTTGAACCAGAAAAAAAAATGAAAAAAAGAAAAAAAGAAATTGATATTGATTACAGTTTATTTTTTCGAGTTGTTATATTATTTCGTTTTACCGACAATTGCCACCATCCCACTCTCTACATCTCGCTATGCCTGGCAATACTCGTGAAATTATAATTGCAGTCCATAGAACGTGGCGCAGGAATAAAAACTTAAAGCCCCATTCACAAAGCCGCGGCGCAGGTTAATTGAAAACTACCGAAAAGCACAATTTCGCGAGAAATTATTTCTATTCATTAGCCACGGTTGTGCATGCAAAGAGGCGGAGTAGGAGAGTATAAAAATGGGAGGTGGAATACTAGGTGCTGCCTGGGGTGGTGCTATGTTAATGGTCGAGAAAAAAAGGGTTGCAGTGTTGCAAAAAAAAAAAAAA